>SNQJ01S0164698.1:0-21178 GCA_010110895.2 Picea sitchensis | reverse complement strand
TAGTTTCTAAATGGTAATTTTCTACCCGTATCTTGTTCAACCCAACCACTTAATCCATAGGGATTGGCTAGAGATTGGGTGTCGACATTCATCTATTTAATGTAGTCTCATAGCTCTTTTATGGGTTTCTCTCACTTCTACATTAGAGTTCATAGTGTGCAGGTAGAAGATGTTATGATTATGACTTGTTCTCAGGTACTAGCTGGGCAGAATGTTGAAGGTGAATCAAAGCTTTAACAACAAGATGAAGCGTAGCTTCAAGAAGAAGATATTTGTCTATTCATCAACAACGAACAATAATTTGTCAATGATGCAGATTGCTCAAAATATGTATCAGAATTGTTGAGTGAATGTGCCTCCTGTTCTGCATCATTTGGCTGAATTCAAAGACCATCCTTATGAATAGATTGTTGTCATAAATGATGATGAAGCTTTGAACTTAAATGAAATGGAGATGCAATCTCCCACTTGGCTTGAGAGTGAAAGGCGAGATAGCATGGATGTTGAAGTGAATGAAGCTAAAGTGTGCACTAAAGGTTTCAAATAAGTTCTGCCTTTTCGTTGTCGTAAATTTAATTTTGAAGAAAATGTTAATGAAGCAGGAAGAAATTTCCATGTATGCTGTCACTAGCTGACACCTATATGACTTAATCCTCCTTTGGGCTTGGAATGACTATTAGGTATTGATATTGAGATTGTATTTTTTTTTTAAATACCTACACAAAGGTGGAAATTGTGACGTCTTTCACTCTCTTCCCGTCGCTATTGCCATGTCCGAGACGTCTCTCTTTCCACCTCCAAGATTGTCGCTCCCATAGAAACCACGTCGGAGCTAGTAACTCCTGGCTGTTGTTGTTTCCACCTGATGGATGTCGTTCTTGCGATGTTCAAGAGTGTCTCTCCCATAGCAACCACGTCGGAGCTAATACCTCCTCCCGTCGGTCTTGCCACCTTCAGAACGTCTCTCTTTCCACGTCTGAAACGTCTCACTTGCCACGTTTGAAATGTCAGTCTTGCCACCTTTGAAGCGTCTCTATTTCCATGCCAGAAACGTCTCACTTGCCATGTTTGCAACGTCTCACTTGCCACGTTTGAAACGTCGGTCTTGCCACGTTTGAAACGTCTCTCTTGCCACGTTTTCAATGTCTCTCTTGCAACGTTTGAAACGTCGGTCTTGCCACATTTGAAACGTCTCTCTTGCCACGTTTGTAACGTCTCTCTTGCCACGTTTGCAACGTCTCTCTTGCGACATTTGAAATGTCGGTCTTGCCACGTTTGCAACGTCTCTCTTGCCACGTTTGAAACGTCGCAATATAGACGAAAATTAGGTCGTCGGAAAAACGACGTCATGTGAAACGACGTTTGAGGGGGTCTGAGGTTTGTCGGTCTTCCAACAATAGAAAGTGGCAATTGCGTCGAACGCACCGTCGGAATTTGACCCAAATGCAGTAGTGTATAGATTGTGACAAGTTAGAACCAATCGGATTTATTTACATTTCATAAGTGTTTGATCGATTTGGAACCAATAGATTCAAGGATGCCACTATTTGCAAATTCCTTGAATTGGAACAACTATTTTACTAGTAGGATGGTGGAACCAACTCAGGGCCAAGTTGGAAGGAGTGGTAAGAGAGTTGTTTTGTACCATGTTTGTCTAAGTATTGGGCATGGAGATGCATTTAGTAGAAGACTAATTTTCAAATAATGAGAAGCCATGAAATCTTGAGTACGTGAAAATACAAAAGATCAAGTACGAAAAATATAAGGTTCCACGTTATAAATTCCCTCTTCCTAGTCTCTATGACCCTCTATGCATGTTTCTAAAAGGCACAGATCCTTTTGTATGAGTGTTTCAACTAAAAAACTCCCTAGTATATTCTATAATCTTCTATAACCACCTTAGTTGCCTATATATATGAGGATTGTATGAATGTAAAAAAGGTGATTATTATGAGAGTTCTAAGTTAGTTGTGAAGATGTATGCTCTAGCATGAGTTCTATGCATGGCTTGTTCTGTAATGATTAACATGCTAATATAATGGAGACTTTTTTTTCTCATGTGTATGTGTTTGTGAAGTATCTAGAGGATCTATACATTATTGTGTTTATTATGTATGATTTCATTAAGCGATAACTAATGAAATATACATTCCCATTGAATTTCCAATACCCCATGTTGATGTTTTGTAGCAGCGAGACTTTTCTGAGAGAGGAATACTCCAAGAAGTCAAAGGAAGACCATCGAACACTTGAAGAATACCCTAGAAGAGAAGTCAGGCCCACATGAAAATAATAAAGGAAAAATAGAATTCCAGGAAGATAAGTCATCCCTAGTAAAGTGACTTGAAGACTATAAATAAAGGGAGATGCCTTTCCATTTGACACAAATTCACTTAGCTCCTCATCTAGTGTGCAAGTCTAATAGTCGTTTCAATAGCAGTTCCAATGAATTCTTCAAAAAACATCTTAATAGTTGTTTTTGGTGATGCACTATATTTGTTCAGTGTTTCTCAGTTTTCTACTCTCGATAGGGTTTGAAAATAAGAAGAGATAAACATTTTTTATCAGGGTTTCTTCATTGTTGGTTTTGCCCTTGTGAATAGAGCTTATTCATGGTTGTATTTTGTTATAAAAAGAATTCTCTCTAAGAAAAATTTGTTCGGTTTTTCCGGGTTTTCCTAGGATATATATTTGTGTCTTCTTGTGCTTGTCTATTTGCTTCTAGATCATGCTTATATTTTCAGTCAGGGATGATTTTAAGGATGTAAATTTATTTTGAAATGTAGAAACCTTTGCGAATCTTACTAATCCTTCATATGCCAACTATAAAATGTTTGGCGATATTTTTGTAAAGATATTCAAATTTATAAGGATTTTATATAGTTTGTATAAAATTTTGGCTATTTTAAAGGTAAATTAATTTTATCCTATAAAATGTGGGCAAATCATTTTTAGAACAACGAATCTTTTTTGGGGAAAAACCTTGGAAAATTAGCCCATGAGTGAAATTTAGCCCCTAAAATCATCCCTATTTTCAGTATATGGTTGTTGAATGTTAAAGGAAGATCAAAATACTTTGGTAAATCTATTGCTACTCAAAATTTAAGAAAACATAATATGGTATCAGAGCTTGGTGGTTGAATCTAGTTTTGACCTAGCACAAGACACCAACAAGATCAAAGATTTCCAGTCGTTGGGGTTTTTCTAGTGCCGACTTTGAGGAGAAAATTGCACTAGGAAAATCGCCTAACCTAATCGCATGTCCTAAAACCCTAGTGTTGACCTTTTAAGAAGGTTTAAATTTTGAGATTTTTCAGGCCTAGGGTTTCTACAAGTGAAAATGATTAGCTGTATGAGAGTTGAAGATAGGATAGATGGAGCAGACAATTTTATATCATGGAAACATAGAGTACTTCTCATTCTAGAAGAGAATGAGCTCTCGGATCATGTCAAGCAAGTTCTCCCAAAACCAGAAGAGGAAGACGCCAAGGAAAAATATAAGAAAAATGAGATCAAAGCCAAGAGGATCTTGATAGATTCAATCATGGACCACTTGATTCCTAATGTATCAGAATTGAATACATCAAAGCAGATGTTTGATTCCTTAAAAAGACTGTATGAAAGCAAGAATACAAGCGAGAAGCTAACCCTAAGGCATCAACTCAAAAATGTGATGATGAACAAGTCAGATTCAGTTTCTACCTAGTTCATGAGGATTTCTCAGATCAAGGATCAACTAGAAGCTATTGGAGATTCAATGGATGATGCAGAGCATGTGACTACAACTCTAAATGGATTTCCTTCTTCCTGGGATTCATTTGTTCAAGGAATTTGTGTAAGAAGGAAATTGCCTAAATTTGACAAGCTATGGATAAATAAGCTATGGATTGACATCCAAGATCCAGAAGACCAATGATGAAGAAAACCAAGTTGTTGTTGCTCATGTAAAGAAAAGGAAAGAAAGAAGAAACAACAGTCCGAAGAAAAATAGAAGATCAGTTCCAGACCATAAGAAGGATATATTTAAGATTAGATGTTTCAATTGTCAGAAGTTGGGACACTTTTCTTACTAGTGTTATCAGGGGAAAGGAAGGAGAAAACATCTTTCATATGAAACACATATGGAGGAGTCTACATCTTAGAAGAAGACAAGGGGAAAAAAAAATGAAGAGTATGTCTTTGTCTCAACTCTCACAGGTACCATCATTCAAGGAAGTGATATTTGGCTAGTAGACAATGATGCTTCCAACCACATGACCGATTTCTGAAATTATCTTACAAACTTGAAAGAAAAGAGTTCATCCCTTCAGGTGGAACTTGGAGATGATTCCAAGCATGCAATAAAAGGAGTAGGAGAATCCTCTTACCAACTTGATTCATGTAACTTTATTTCAATAAATGATGTATTGCTTGTACAAGTTTTAAAGAAGAATCTTCTTTCTATCTCTTCTTTAGAAGATTGAGGCTTCAAAGTAGATTTTTTTGATGGCTAAGTCCTTCTATGGCCAAAGGGGTCAAGTATAGATTAAGCTACTATGATTGGTTCTCGAGAGGGAGGATTGCATAAATTAAAGGGACACCAAGCACAATCCCTTGTACACAAAAATATTATCTCTAGTGAGATATGGAACCAAAGACTTTCTCACCTCAACTACAAAGCCTTGCTAGTTTTGAGCAAGATGGTTATAGGTATACCAGATATGCAGGTGGAGAATGATGGAGTATGCAAAGGATGTGCACTTGAAAATAATGCCAAGGGAAGTTTTCCAAGTAGTGGCAATAGATCCAAGGGGATATTGGACATTATACATTCAAATGCATGTGGAAAAATGACAATACCATATCTAGGTAACTTTGTGAATTATGTCACTTTTATTAATGATTTATCACGTAAAACATGGATCTATTTCTTGAAAGAAAAAGATGAAGTTTTCAATAAGTTTCAAGAATTCAAGGATTTAGTAGAAAATATCTATGGAAACAAGATTAAAGTTTTGAGGTCATACAATGGAGGTGAATACACCTCAAATGATTTCAAGGAAATTTTTCAGAGAAGCAGGGATTAAGAGGGAACTGTAAACTCCCTACAACCCCCAACAGATTGGGGTTACAGAGAGAAAGAATAGATCAATTGTAGAAGCAACTAAAGAAATGATTCATGACCAGAAGTTACCCATGCATCTATGGGAAAAAGCATCCAATACAACTGTATATGTCAATAATAGAAGTCCTCATAAGATATTGGGGAACAAGACACCAAAAGAAGTATTCACTAGAAAGAAACCAGAAGTCAGCCATGTGAAGATATTTGGCTTCCCAGTGTACATACATGTTCCCAAGGAAAAAAGAATGAAGCTAGAGCCTTTAGGAAATAAGGGAACCTTTGTTCGATATAGTGATACTTCCAAGGCTTATAGAATATACATCCCCGGACAGAGACAAATTGAGATTAACAGGGATGTCACCTTTGATGAAGAAGAAAACTTTATGAAATCTAAAGAGTCTCGCATGGATGAGCACAAATAGGAGCAAGATGCTCCAAAGCATGCAGTGATGGTTGAATATACTCTAGAAGAACATATCCCAGAAGATCAAAATGAGATAGTAGAGCCCAAATATACTGGTAGATCCACCTAAAGAGGTTATAGTTACCAAGAAGAGACCAACATGGATCTGGAACACTTTGCAGGAAGAAGAAAAACATGTAGCTCCCAATGGCTCCTTTAGAGAGAGAAAGAGACCATGCAAGTTTTCCAGCTATGTGGTGTTGATGAGTAACATCATTGATTTAAAACCTCACACTTATGATGAAGCTACAAAGAAGCAAGTGTGGAAGGATTCTATGATGGAAGAGTACCAATCCATCACGAATAATGATGTGTTGGAAGTGGTTTCGAGACTCGAAGGGAAGTCAGTAGCGACTTCCGAGTGGATCTAAAAGATCAATCATGTTGCATATGGTAGCATAGATAAGTACAAATCTAGATTTGTGGCTAGAGGATTCTCCTAGAAAGAGGGAGAATATTATGAAGAGACAATTGCTCTAGTGGCCAAGTACACTTCTATTAGATATATTAGTTCTATTACTTCTGTTATGGGCTCAAAATTACACCAAATGGATGTAAATACTTCTTTATTGAATGGTGTAATTGAATAAGAAGTGTACATAGAGTAGCCACAAGTTTTTTTAATATATGGGAAGGAGTCCCATGTTTGTAAATTGAATAAATATTTGTACGAGCTTAAGCAGACACCCAGGACATGGTATGTAAGAATAGATAGTTATTTTATGATATTGGGGTTTACCAAGAGCGATGTAGATCCCAACATTTACTACAAGGTTGAAGATGGTTTCCCCTTGATATTGGTACTATATGTGGATGGCTTGTTTGTTACAATGGATGAGAAGCTCATATATGGGTGGAAGAGGGAGCTCACTTCAGAGTTTGAAATGAAGGACCTGGGTTTGATGCAATATTTCTTGGGATTAGAGGTGTGAAAAAGACTAGATGAGATATTCCTTAGCCAAGGAAAATATATAGTTAAGATTCTACAAAGATTCAGGATGATGGACTGCAAGTTCATGACCACACCTGCAGTTATGAATATAAATCTCTTCAATGTTTTTTCATCATATTTGGTTGATCCCATGATGTACAAACATTTGACCGGGTCGTTGACGTACCTAGTTAACACTAGGCCATATATATGCTTTGCAGTGAACACATTGAGTCAGTACATGGTTGAGCCTAAACATCTACATTTGGTAAAAGAAAATAATGTATTGAGGTAGCTTCATGGTATGGTTGGATATGGACTCAGATATTTCTCGAACGATGAAGTAAAGTTGCAAGGTTATACAGACTCTAACTGGGCGGGGATTGTAGTGGACAAAAAAACCACATCGAGATGTTGATTCAGTTTGGGATCATGTATGATCTCATGGTTGATTAGAAGATAGTCGTCAATGGCACTCAATACAACAGAGGAAGAATATATAGTAGCCAATGTTGAAAGTCATGAAGAAATGTGGATTTGGAATTTTCTTGCATGGTTATTTGATCTAAAGTTGGAGCCAAATTTGATATACTGTGATAATCAAAGTTGTGTGAATCTTTCAGAGAATCCAATATTTCATGACAAGTCAAAGCATATAGAGATCATGTACCATTTAATATGAGACATGGTGTAGAAAGGAGAAGTGGAACTCTGGTACATATCCATAGATGAGTAGATAGCATACATTCTCACCGAGCCTCTATCTAAAGCGAAGTATGGGTACTTTAGAGACAAGCTTGGCGTGATACAAAATGTCCACCCTCTTTGAGAGGGAGTTGTGATGTTTCTCCTACAACGAGAAGATACTCTCCCTTTGGCCAGGGGTTTCCCATATCAATCGCATGTACTAAGGGAGTAATTAGTAGCCTAGTACAATTATTTCCTAATCCATTTCAAGTGGATAGGTGTGATTAAAACTTGTAGAGTGGTCTTTATTACGCCCTATGAAGTGGCTAGGTGTGTTTGGGACCATGATGTAGCCTTGCATAAGCCATGTGGAGTGGCTAGGTGTGAATGAGGCTATGGTGGTAGTCTTTCCCATAGCATGTGAAGTGGATGGGTGTGATTGGGACTACTAGGAGAGGAGAATCATCATAGATACTTGCAAAGTAGTCTTGAAACTAGGTGGTAGTATTTCACATGACATGTGAAGTGGATGGGTGTCATTGGGACTACTAGAGGAGAACATCATGGAAGAATACCTCCCTCGCTACGAGGGAGTTTTTTTTATTTTGTAGCAACATGAGGTATTCCCTCCTGGACCACTTTTCTTAGAGAGAAAGATTCCAAGAAGTCAAAGGAAGACCATTGAACAATTGAAGAATACCCCAGAAGAGAAGTCATCCCCACAGGAAAATAATAAAGGAAAAATAGAATTCCAGGAAGAGAAGCAGGCCCCAGTAAAGTGACTTGAAGACTATAAATAAAGGGAGACACCTTTCAATTTTCCACACATTCAATCATCTCCTCACACAATGCGCAAGTCTAGTAGAAGTTGTAGTGGAGTTGCAGTAGTAGTTCCAACGAATTCTTCAAGGAGCATCTTAACAATTGTTTTTTGTGATGCGTTATCTTTGTTCAGTGTTGCTTAGTTGTATACCCTCACTAGGGTTTGAAAAGAAGAAGATATAAGTACTTGTTATCAGGGTTTCTTCATTGATGGTTTTTCGCTTGTGAATAGAGCCTGTTCATGGTTGTATTGTGTTATCAGAAACATTCTCTCTAAGAAAACTTGGCTAGATTTTTCCCTGAATTTGGGGTTTTCCCAGAATAAATCTTTATGTTTTCTTTTGCTTGTCTATCTTCTTCTAGATCCTACTTATATTTTTAGTATATGGTTGTTGAATGTTAAAGGAACATCAAAATAATATGGTAAATATATTGCTACTGAAAATTTAATAAAATCTAACACTTTGCACATGATTAACATGACACCCATCTTACACACCTCAAGTGAGACCCCTTCCTTTGGAATCTTCAATATGTTGACGCACAAGACTATACATCAAGCCTCTGTTGGACACCTTGTATATATCCCAATATTTTCATAAATATAACAAATTTCAACATACTTCCTCTCGTACATTCTCACAAGTATGTATCATAACTTTTGTTAGTGCTAGATATTTCTCTTGGCTGCAAAAGAGAATGCCTAACACATATTGAAAGACAATTTGATTGTATGGTTGGGAATAAGTGGTTCAAGGTTTAGAGAAAAACACAAGGTAAAAATGTAATAATAATAGATTAGTGATCAATGTCGTTGGGCATGGATTCTCTCATGATATTTCATGGATCAATGGCATGTAAACTCAATAATAAGACAATTTTGATAAAATATTGAAAGATGGAAGAAGTAAGTGTTAGCAACATTTCTTATCTTCGGCATCGGGATATCCAGGTCTACAGGTTGCACGAGGAGCGCCCAAGCGCAACGCAAGGAAGAAGTCCTTTTCGGACTTAAAATCAAGCGAGCAGGCAAAATTATGGTGTCAATGGTCCGGATCCATCCATATGAGCAGATCAACGGTTGGCGGGAAATGTCAGACAGCGAAGTTGCGCCGAGATTAGGCGCGATGGATAGCACCTATATTGCATAAAGGAAAGATAGCAGCCATTCATCCAAAGACATGTGGCGTGAGATCTAGTTGCGTCGACAATTCGACATTCGAGAGTTCAAGGGGTGAGGATTTTATGTTGCTATACATCTTGAAACCCCGAACCCCGAAAGCGCCAAAAGCGCCCAAAAGTCAGTCCCTCAGTAACACGAAGCAACCTCAGCCGTTCATATACAGGAGACACCTGGTGCGCGATTATTTCCCTCGGTGTTTCGCCCATCGCGACTCCAAGGCGCAAAGAGTAGCTCCATTATATTCCGATGCCTGAGGTGCTGGGAGAGTCCCGGACCCAGGCCCACAGTGTCATCGGGAGAGTTAAGAGCCGTCAGATCTAGAGGGACGCGTGGCGCCAGATTAAGTCATCTCAACATATCTCTCATCGCGATTTTGAGCAACAAGGATCAACCCCTTCATATTCGCGAACATCTAGGGCGCCTTGGGGATAAGCATAGGGTCACAGCCCATGGTCACTTGAGAAAGGAAAGGAGTTATGCAAAGGTGCCAAAGAGTCGGGTTTCGCCACAAAGGAAAATACCGCGTACGCCAAGACCAGTTCAGCCTGATTTCGATCCTGGTCCTCACTAAAGAATTAAATGAAGGTGAACAGAGGTAGTTGAAGCCTCAGCTCACTTATTGAATGCAAGGTATGGAGGTTCCGGTAGACAGTCTGCCCGAGACGGTCCTGTACACTGATTTTATCCAAAGGGTCATGGCTGGTCCTCATCTGATCAGAGAAAGTCTGTGCATGCCATGTTGGCCTTTAATGTCACACACATCTCCCCTGTAGGAGCCATGCACAGTTAAGGTGGCGTCTGACGAAAGTTATCCTTCCAAATTCGGCTGAAGGGACACCATGCCTTGGAGGACTAAACACGCCTCTGTGAGGTGAATTTTCCTGAGTATATAGACTCAGTCTTGGTATTTTGTAATGGATCGATGGTAGAGCACAACTCCCGATTGTAAAGTTTTAATAGACTCTAGCTCTCTGGTTATGTATTGGTATGTAAGATTTCTTGTTTAATGACAGACAACCTTCTCACTCCATCTGGTTTTCATCTCATACTGAGAGAGTTCGTGATCGACTTATTCGTGCGAATGGTTGCAATTATGTTATGATAAAGGATTTATTGTTGCATTGTTGTATTCTCCAGTTTTCTGCATTTGAATATAAGAAGATCTTTTGTTTAGATGTTTTCCTCTACAATCTGTTAGAGACCTGATGTTTACAACAGACCTTTGCATCTTTCTGATACAAGTCTTCCCCCTACTCACCCTTACTACAACTCACTGTCTGAAGTTATCTATGACCTCACTTGCCCATGCATGCTTGGCCTAGTTTCGGAGTTAGAACCACATCATTGTGAGTTAACTTCCATTTGATCACCCCATTAAAAAAATCGTGACATAAACTGATGGGCGTCGGGCTCTGCTCCTGCTGCAATCTAGGAGTGACTTCCAACCCTAACATTTTTGGCGTCGTTTTCGGGGACGAAGTTAAAAAGTTTCCCCGGGATTGAATGAGATTGAGCCTCTGATCCTGAAGGTGCATCGGGTATTAGAGCCTTTGAAGATTTCTACTATGCACCTGATGACTCCATTGTGACAACTCCGCTATGGCGAACCTGTCGTTTTAGTTGTGGCTTCCAGAGGCAGACATACACGGTCTCATCCACAGCTGCCTCTAGCTACAGTTGGAACTGATCCGAAGGTGGTTCTCAGGAAAGGAGAGGCCCCTGAAGAAGGAGCTTCCACCGCCGAAACAGGTAATCCTCCATCTTCTTCTGTGAGAACTCCATTTTCTCCTCCTCAGTTCCTTAATAGACCTCCTTTGGAGGTTTCCCGTTTCCTAAATTTCGGGAGTGTTCCTGCTAAGTTTTCCCCTCCTAGTTTGGGATTGGAGGGAGAAATCCTTGTCACTCCCCTCTCCTCTGAAGTTTCACCTTGGCATAGACCCAAGACTATAGAATATTCCCCCACTCCTACACAAAGAGGAGCACCTGCTGACTTGAGCTCATTAGCCTTCTCCTTAAATCCCCTCTTGTTTCCCACCCCACTTCGATACTCATTCCCGGTAGCCCCTTCGCGAACTCCTTCTCCTCCGAGTTCTCCTCCACCCAATAGTCCCATGGCTGGTGCTAATCCCCCTCTGAATAGAATGGACACCATATTCGCTTCTAGTATGCTCCTTTAGTTCTACCCCATCCTATGAATCCTCTCCTTGCTGGAGATTACTTGAAATACATGCCCAAGTTCACTGGGGAAGGGGATGTAACTGCTAAAGAGCACTTGGATGCTTTCTACAATTATGCAGAAAACCTGAACATTGAAAACGGAGATGTTTGGATGAGAGTCTTCGTCCAAAGCCTGGATGGCGAGGTGAGGAAATGGTTTAGAGGATTGGCTCCAGGATCTATTGTTGGGATTGAAGCTCTAGATAGTGCTTTCCTGAGGCAGTGGGGAGATAGGAAAGATTTCATGTATTATGTGATAGAGTTTGGGTCTCTAAAGAAGATGGAAGGAGAGTATGTCTCCATCTTCTCCAAAAGATTCAATAAGATGTATAATAAGATTCCTGCTGAAATAAAGCCCTCAGAAGCCTCAGCCAAAATTTCTTATGCTAGTGCGCTTGGTCCCGATTTCTGTCTATTATTAAGAGAAAGAAGAGCCACCTCCTTAGCTCAAATGCAAGATGTAGACATAGAGGTGGAATCTAATGTATTAGCAGCTGACAGACTGAGGAACAAGGTTGACGCAGACAGGAGAAAGGGAAGATCTGAAGCCTCAACTTCTGGCCTGTCGGTGCCCCACCCTCAAGTGGACGAATTGACCAAGCTAGTGAAGTCTCTATCTGTAGAGATGGAGAAAATGAAGGTGGAGGGAAGACAAGAATACAGGGGCCCTCAAAATGCTGAAAACAAAGGAGGATTCAGGAGG
Source organism: Picea sitchensis (assembly GCA_010110895.2). Taxonomy (NCBI): domain Eukaryota; kingdom Viridiplantae; phylum Streptophyta; class Pinopsida; order Pinales; family Pinaceae; genus Picea; species Picea sitchensis. The sequence continues at coordinate 9,068 of SNQJ01S0164698.1, read as the reverse complement.
CCAAACAATATAACTCCCCTGACTATGCAGAGAGAAAGGGGAAGAGACAGAGACGACCAGAAAATTCAGGCCCCTTTTCAAAACAATTTCGTGACCGAGGAGGAACAAGAAGGAGCAGAGGAACTTGATCCTGAAATCCATTGCTTCGGAGACACGCCTCCTTTTCCTCATCTCACTCAATTAGCATACGAGGAGTCTCTCATGGACAGTCAACTAAATGAATTGAGCAAGGAAAACAAGACTAGTGGCCGCCAAGGTAGGTATGACCTGCAATCTCAGAAGAAGGCAGTAACACCTGATGTTCCTGAGTAGTCCACTAGAACAGAGAGGCCTGCCAATGAAGTAGTGGATAGTCACAGAGGTAAAAAATACCAACCCCTCTCTCCCATAGTTCAGATTCATGTTCCCGAAATAAGAGAAGTCCCAAAGCTCTCGCCTTCTTTTAATTTCGAGCATGAAATTCAAAATATTAGAATCCCTGTGCCCCTGACAGAATTGATTAACCATGAGGGGTTCAAAAAACGCTTCTCTGAGCTTTTACAGTCTGAGGTCTCAAGCCTTCCCACAGACTCCATCAATTTGCAAGATGAAAAGCTTGCATTTATTCTAGGTCCTATGGTAGAAGACATGAATGACTCATCCCCTCCCTTCTGCACTTCCCTGAACATCCATGACAAGGTACTGCACAACTGTTTGATGGATTCGGGGGCTTCTCCTAACCTCATGCCCAAAACTGTCATAGAATAATTAGGGCTAGAAGTCACCCGAGCCTATCATGACCTCTATTCCTTTGACTCCAGGAAAGTTCAATCTCTCGGGGTTATCAAATACCTGGTCGTGACCTTGTTTCAGTTGCCCATGAAAAGTGTGGTCATAGATATTGTAGTGGCTGATGTCCCCCCCAAGTTCGGTATGTTGTTGTCAATATATTGGATAAAAATACTGGGGGGAACCTTGCAGATGGACCTCACATATGCTACTATCCCATTGTTCAGAGGAGAACATAGGAGGCTATATAGGGAAGCCCAGTTGGCCTATATAATCAGTGATGAAGCCAACCCTACCAACCATCCCATTTTCGCCTTGGACACTGATCTAGGTTCTAGTTTACTACAACTCACTCATGCTCCCGAGCCTCCTCTTGAACTCAGAAAGCAACCCACCACTCCTCATGAGTTTCCTCCCTCCATCACCCCCATCTGGAAAATGTTTTTCGATGGAGCCTGTTTCAGGGAAGGCGCTAGTGCTGGGATTTTTTTTGTGTCACCTACCCAGGAAACCATATCTTTGTCATACAAATTAGAATTTGAAACCACCAACAATGTGGAAGAGTATGAAGCCCTTGTTCTAGGATTAAGATCTGCAAGGGAAATGGGAATTCAGGAGATAATAGTGTTCGGAGATGCAAAGTTGGTGGTCCAACAGATCAGAAGCACTTATCAGGCTAAGCACCCTCGACTCATAAATTACAGGAATGAAGCATGGGACCTAATTGACAATTTCTTCTCAGCCTTCAATATCTCTTTTATTCCAAGGGAGGATAATGTTGTGGCCGATTCTTTAGTTGTCTTAGATAGTTTGCTCAAAGTTCCTCTACCGCCTATGGTCAACTCTGATGTTGAAATAAAATATAGGCCCTCTGTACCGGACAATGTCAAGCATTGGAAGGTATTCGAAGATGATCTGGAAATAGAAAGATTTCTCCAATCTATTGATGAATTTTCTGTGTTGCACATTGATCAGGATCCTGACACAGAAGGTGGCCCTCACCCTGAGGTGTTTTTAAATAAAATTGCTAACCACCAGATTATTCAGCTGCCTAACAATCACATTCCGAGGGGACTAATCCTGTTAGAAAGATTGTTCGATGGGAATGATGTGGTAGTAAAGGGCAGGGTTGCAGACGAAGATGTTGATACAGCCGAGTGCAACATTGGCACACTGGAGGAGCCTAAGTTTGTCAAGTTGTCAAAGAGTTTGACCAGAGAACAAAGAGCCGAATATACGGGGTTGTTGAGAGAGTTTGTCGATGTGTTTGCATGGACCTACAAAGACCTCAAGATGTATGATACATCCGTCATTGAACACAAGATCCCACTGAAGGAAGAGACTAAGCCATTTAGGCAGAAGCTAAGACAGATAAATCCCATGTTACTGCCTGTCATGGAGAAAGAAGTGAAGAAGTTGTTAGACACCCGGATCATCGTCCCCTTGAGATATTCTGAATGGGTGGCCAATTTGGTTCCAGTAAGAAAGAAGAGTGGAGAAATCAGGCTTTTTGTCGATTTCAGGAACCTGAACAGGATCTCAAAGAAAGACAATTATCCCCTTCCCAACATGGAACACATATTGCAGAAGGTAACTGGTGCATCTAGGATTTCCATGATCGACGGTTTTTCTCTCTATAATCAGATATCGGTCATGCCTGAAGACAGAGAAAAAATGGCCTTCGCCACTCCTTGGGGTACATTCATGTATGCCAAAATGCCTTTTGGGTTGATGAATGCAGGAGCGACATTTCAGTGAGCCATGGGCATAGCCTTCATCGGGGAGAAAGATAAGTTTATGGTGATCTATCTGGATGACATAACAGTCTTCTCCAGGTCTGACAAAGAGCACTGCTGTCACCTGAGAAAGGTTTTTTCGAAGTGTCGGAGGTTTGGCCTTTCCCTGAATCCCAAGAAATCTTTGTTTGCAATGAAAGAAGGGAAGTTGTTAGGCCATATAGTATCAACAGAGGGAGTGAGAATTGATCTTGGTAGGGTAGAGGCAATTCATACCCTGTAACTTCACAGATCTAAGAAGGAAGTTTAGGCCTTTTTGGGGAAGATTAATTTTCGGAGGAGATTCATCTCAAATTTTGCTGAGCTGGTGAAACACATCACGGCCATGCTCAGGAAGGGAAATGAAGTGAAATGGACCACTGAACCTAGGGAATCTTTTGTCCAAATAAAGAGGGCATTGACTGAGGCACCCGTGCTGATCAGTCCTGACTATTCCAAAGATTTCCTGATCTTCTCTATCACTTCATTTGACATAGTAGCAGTGGTCTTGTTGCAGAAAAACGAGGAAGGACGAGAGCAACCCATCACCTTCTTCAGCAAGGCATTAAGAGATGCAGAGGTCAAGTATGAAATCATGGAGAAGTAGGCCTATGCCTTAGTGAAAGCTCTCAAATCTTTCAGGGTTTATGTCTTGCACTCAAAGGTGATCGCATACGTTTCTTCAGCCTCTGTGAAGGACATCCTGGTATAGCCCGACATAGACGGGAGGAGAAGTAAATGGATAGCCAAGATCTTGGAATTTGACCTGGAAATAAGGTATACCAAATTGATAAAAGGTCAAGGTTTAGCCAAGTTGTTGGCCGAAGCCAATTACCAAGCTTTGGGGGTAGGTTTCATGAATGAATGCTCAGAAATTCAGCGGGGTCAGTTGTCTAAAATAGGCCCTCAAAGAAATCCCCCATTGGCTCAATGTCCTTGGTATACGGATGACATATATTTTCTGTAGGAGTTGCAGCCCCCAGATGGCCTGCAAAGAAACAAAGCAAGAGCTCTGAAGCTCAGGGCAGTCAGGTACTGCCTTATTGATCAAATTTTATACTGGAAAGACCCCCTGGGGGTGCTTTTAAAATGCACGGATCCACAAGAGGCCAACAGGATCATGGTCGAATTCCACAGTGGCCTGTGTGGAGGGCACTATTCTTGGAAGACTACAGCCCACAAAATTCTCAGAGCTGGGTACTACTGGCCCACATTGTTCGTTGATGTCCATAGAGGAGTTAGAGCCTGTATCACATGCCAAATATTTTCAGGGAAGCAGCAGCTCAAGTCTCTACCTTTACAGCCTGTAGTTGTTTTGGGAACTTTCCAGCAATGGGGCTTGGATTTTATTGGAGAAATGCACCCTGCTTCTAGTGGGCAACACAGATGGATCCTGACTGCCACAGATTTCTTTACTAAATGGATCAAAGCCATCCCCACCAGGAGTGCTTCCCACAAGGTAATCATTGGGTTCCTGGAGGACCTCATCACAAGGTTCAGTTGCCCAAGTAAGATTGTCACTGATAACGCAGTCGCTTTCGGGTCCGAGCCATTAGCCAAGTTCTATGAGCAGTTTGAGATCAAGCTGATTCACTCCACCCCATATTATCCATAGGGCAACGGTTTAGCAGAATCCTCCAACAAAATCCTAATAAGGATCATTAAAATATTATTGGAGGAAAACAAAAGGGCTTGGAACTCGAAGCTGAAATTCGCTCTATGGGCCAATCGGATGACCACAAAGAGATCTATAGGCATCTCCCCTTTCCAGTTAGTCTACGGAGCAGAAGTTGTCTTCCCTTCTCAGTTGGCCATTCCCGTAGCGAAATTCTTCCAAGATTATCAAGAAGAGCCCAATGACATGATCAAAAGGATTCATCAACTGGTAGAAGTCCAGCAGGCCAGAGAGCAGGTAATGGATAGGATTCAAGATCATCAGCAGAGGGTCAAGCAGGTTTTCGATAAGAAGGCCAAGAAGGAAGAATTTCGGATAGGAGACCTGGTGCTGAAATGGGATGCTCCTAAACAAGATAAGGGAAAACACGGCAAATTTGAAGCCCTGTGGATCGAGCCTTTCAAAATCTTTGAATTTTTCTCAAATAACACTTACAGGTTATAGGATTTGGAGGGAGAAGAAGTTTTCAATAGCCCAGTAAATGGGCATTTTCTTAAAAAATGTTTTGTCTGAGCCTTCAGTGGCTCCTATGTTTTGTAAATATTGTCCTTTCTGTTCTTTGTTTTTACATTTATTGTTTCGTCTTAGTAAGTGACTCTATATCCCAACAACAAGGCACTGGGACTGCAAAATGAGTCCTTAGAGCATCGCAGGGACAACTCTATCCCCCATGGAGCCTAATGTTAGCAACATTTCTTGTCTTCGGCATCGGGATATGCAGGCCTACAGGTTGCACGAGGAGTGCCCAAGCCCAGCGCAAGGAAGAAGTCCTTTTCGGACTTAAAATCAAGCGACCGGGCAAAATTATGGTGTCAACGGTCCGGATCCATCCATATGAGCAGATCAACGATTGGCGGGAAATCGCAGACAACGAAGTTGCGCCGAGATTAGGCACGATGGATAGCACCTATATTGCATAAAGGAAAGATAGCATCCATTCATCCAAAGACACGTGGCGCGAGATCTAGTCGCGTCGGCAATTCGGCATTCGGGAGTTCAAGGGGTGAGGATTTTATGTTTCTATACATCCCGAAACCCCGAACCCCGAAAGCGCCAAAAGCGCCCAAAAGCCGGGCCCGCAGTAACACGAAGCAGCCTCAGTCGTTCATATACAGGAGACACCTGGCGCGAGATTATTTCCCTCGGCGTTTCTCCCATCGCGACTCCAAGGCGCAAAGAGTAGCTTCATTATATTTCGATGCCCGAGGTGCCGGGAGAGTCCCGGACCCGGGCCCACAGTGTCATCGGGAGAGTTAAGAGCCGTCAGATCTAGAGGGACGCGTGGCACCAAATTAAGTCATCTCGGCATATCACTCATCACGATTTCGAGCAGTAAGGATCAACCCCTTTATATTCGCGAACTTTGAGGGCGCCTTGGGGATAAGCACAAGGTCACAACCCATGGTCACTTGAGAAAGGAAAGGAGTTATGCAAAGGTGTCAAAGAGTCGGGTTTAGCCACAAAGGAAAATACCGTGTACGCCAAGACCAGTTCAGCCTGATTTCGATCCTGATCCTCGCTAAAGAATTAAATGAAGGTGAACAGAGGTAGTTGAAGCCTCAGCTCACTTATTGAATGCAAGGTATGGAGGTTCCGACAGATAGTCTGCTCAAGACGGTCCTGTACACTGATTTTCTCCAAAGTGTCATGGTTGGTCCTCATCTAATCAGAGAAAGTCTGCACATGCCATGTTGGCCTTTAATGTCACACCCATCTCCCCTGCAGGTGCCATGCACAGTTAAGGTGGCGTCTGACGAAAGTTATCCTTCCATATTCGGTTGAAGGGACACCATGCCTTGGAGGACTAAACATGCCTCTATGAGGTGAATTTTCCTGAGTATATAGACTCAATCTTGGTATTTTGTAATGGATCGATGGTAGAGCACATCTCTCGATTGTAAAGTTTTAACAGACTCTAGCTCTCTGGTTATGTATTGGTATGTAAGATTTCTTGTTTAATGAAAGACAACCTTCTCACTCCATCTGGTTTTCATCTCATACTGAGAGAGTTCGTGATCGACTAATTCGTGCGAATGGTTGCAATTATGTTATGATAAAGGATTTATTGTTGCATTGTTGTATTCTCCAGTTTTCCGCATTTGAATATAAGAAGATCTTGCGTTTAGATGTTTTCCTCTACAGTTTGTTAGAGACTTGGTGTTTACGACATACCTTTGCATATTTCTGATACAAGTCTTCCCCCTACTCACCCTTACTACAACTCACTATCTAAAGTTATCTAAGACCTCACTTTCCCATTCATGCTTGGCCTAGTTTCGGAGTTAGAACCACATCGTTGTGAGTTAACTTCCATTTGATCACCCCATTAAAAAAATCATGACATAAACTGATGGGCGTCGGGCTCTTCTCCTGCTGCAATCCAGGAGTGACTTCCGATGCTAACAGTAAGAAAGACAAATAGAGAATATGCAGGATTCACAAGTTGATCTGACTTACATAGTCCATTAAATAGAACATTCACTAACAAAATTATTTTGTCAGTAAATAAATGATATCTGAGAAAACACATAAAATACAGTGCAAGTGCAACAAAGCTTTGTTGCAGAAGAATTTTGCAGCTTATGAATTTAATTCAAATAAGAAGAAAACAAATATGAAAAACATAATGAAAGTTACAGAGTGTTAATGAATCCACCAGGGTCTTTGATAATAAAATATAACGTAAAAAAATATCCCAGAAGCTCATAATGAAAGCACACAATTTTTTTTTCCTCCCAAAATATCTCTCCATCCTCCTGGAACCCCTTCTCCCTTTTACATTACAATTCAAGACCTTTTATATGAAAATACAATATCTAGTCATTACTAGTTATTAGGAATATAGTTTATCATTGAACTAAAAATAAATCTCCAGTTCATGACATAAAATCTGGAAATGATGAGATCGAACTGTGATTGATGATTGTTTTCCTTAAAAACTGGGGTATTTTCATACATATCTTTAGTTCATTCTTATCTTCTGCCTAGAAATGTGGATCTATATCCATCTTCTCCATGAAGATGTTGGATCGATCTTTCCTAACCTTTGACTGCTTATCCTCTGTTTGATATGTCGACCTAGAAACCCGGGATCACTTTCTTATCTTTGACAAATGCTCTACCACTTGTTTACTAGATATGTTGTCCACCTTTTGTTTCTGCTCATATCCACTTTAAAAAAAAATACCTCTTTAGAAATGAAGCTTTGCATCGTAGAAATGAATGATATCGAGTTCAAGAGGTCATGATGATGTGATACCCAATACAACATCTCGTTTTTGTAGTTGTTTGTATTCATTTATAGCATTTCAATGACTTGATAACTTCAAAAAGGAAAAACCATGATTCATTCCCTCACATTTAGGATCTTCAATTAGAGATAAATCCCCAATATTATCAATGCCAATTTCTTAGGCCTTCCTGTCGATATAATTTTATAGTCATGTTCACAATCATTCTAGCTCTAAGTCCACCCTTGAAGAGCTTCTTTGGATTTAAGGACCTATTCCAGCATTGGCAAGTGGTAAAAGGAGTCGGGACGACAACCCCTACAATGAAAAACCTCCAACTTCCTAGTGCCCTGAACCTGAACATTGATATCCCAATTTTTGAAAAAGCCAAGAGGCCTGAGAGGCCATCAAATCTAAACATGTTCTCATCATTTGTGCATATTTGATAATTGGAATTTGTTAAGAGAACTCTGAGATTTGTTTGGCACTCTTAGGCACTTAGCACTTGGATGCTTAGCATTCATTCCCACACTTCCCTTTGGTGTTTACTCCTCGTTGTATTTCTTAATGCTCACCTTTTAAACTTATTATGTAGTGAGGATAATCCCACATGCCCAAGAAAATAGCATATTTCACTATTGATATATCTAGGCTGATATAAAGCATTTTGATGCGTAGTGCATGATTATACATGTCTCTTCCCATGCACCTTGTGCAGGCACTCTACTTTGCAGTCAATTGGATTCAATTTTGAATTGGAGGTTGGGACTCGACTTGTGAGTAAGCATTGTAACAAGAGATTGGGTAAGAAACCTAATTTTTTCAGTGTTTGAATTTGTGTAAAAGACCTATTTATCATTTTCAAAAGGAGACAAGGATCAATAGGCTAGACCTTGATTCATGAATAATATACCACTTTACCAGAATCAAGCAATTCTCACGATGCATCATTTTCATATCATGAGAGTTTCGTTACTAGAAGTTTCAACTTCCTATATCAAATCCTTTTGAATATTTGCTAATTTTGCTACCGGAAGTTAAAATTTCTTGCAATAACAAAATTCTCCTCTTGAAATGCAATCCTACTCTGAGAAGATGAAAACATTCTCTAACATATTGATTCATGTTATAGCTCATGAACCTGAATAGGCTTAGAAAAGGTAAAAACAAATGGAACATAGTAAATTTAGGTAAAAACAAATGGAACATAGTAAATTTATAGGTGCTAATGCCTCTAATGACTTGAACTTGTGAACTTAACACTTTTGAGAAAAACATCCAAGTTGAAAATGATCTCAAATAAAAACTCCTTGTATGTTTTCCTCCAATCACTTGTGTCACATATGTCTTCGCTAATGATTAAAAAGCACAAATCTTAATTTACAAAGAAAGTATTCATTTAAATCTTCTAAATATCACAAAGATTAAACTCCGATACACATTTTTGAAAAATATAAGCCAGAGACTCTCTTTCTTCTTGTGTTACAAATAATATAAATAATTTGTTCTTATATCATGGTAGAATGATAGAAAAAGTCATTTTACTTTTATATTGAACATGTTAAACAAAGATTAAAACATAAATAAAACAACAACATAATTCATTAATGAAAAAATACA
>SNQJ01S0164694.1:0-21178 GCA_010110895.2 Picea sitchensis | reverse complement strand
GGAGTTGAAGACAACTGCACATCCAAGGCCATACAAAGTCTCATGGCTGCAAAAAGGACACCAGGTAATGATCACTAAACAATGCCTAGTTGAAATTAAAATAGGAGGATATAAAGATGAAATCCCATGTGATGTAATCCCCATGGACGTATGCCACATTTTGTTGGTAAGACTATAGAAGTTTGACAGAAATGTCATTCACGATGGAAGGAAAAATACATATACATTGGAGAAGAATGGTAGGACGCATATGTTGTTGCCAATGGAGGAGAAGAGAGCGAAAGAGGAAGCCAGCAAAAGCATACTTCTCATGAGTGGGAAGGAACTCCTGAAAGAAGTCAAGGAAGAACATGATATGTAGTTCGCTGTGGTGAGCAAGCCCAGAGTCATCCTTACGAGTATGTCAATGGATGATTTGTCTGAAGAAGTTCAGGAGCTGCTGGATAATTTTGTTGATATAGTGGTGGATGAGCTGCCAAACTCATTGCCTCCCATCAGGAGTATAAGTCATCATATCGACTTGATACCAGGAGAAAGCCTAACGAACAAGGCAATGTACATATTAACACCTCGAGAAAATGAGGAGGTGAAGAACCAAGTCCAAGAATGGTTGGATAAGGGTTTGGTCAAAGAAAGTTTGAGCCCATGCATAGTACCAACTGTGTTAAGCCCAAAGAAAGATGGAGGATGGAGAATGTGCACATACTCAAGAGCCATCAACAGGATCACCATCAGGTACAAATTTGCCTTACCAAGAATGGATGATTTAATGGATTGCTTATGTGGAGAAAATTTCTTTTCTAAGATAGATCTGAAAAGTGGATATCACCAGATTAGAATGAGAGAAGGTGATGAATGGAAAACAACCTTTAAGACAAACAAAGGTCTATACGAGTGGTTGGTTATTCCATTTGTCTTAACAAATGCCCCGAGTACTTTTATGAGGTTGATGAATGAAATTCTGAAAGATTTCATTGGCAATTTTGTGGTTGTATATCTGGACGATATATTGATCTCTGACAGGACTAAAGAGGAGCATTTGAGGCACCTAATGCTAGTAATGAGGAGGCTACAGCAAGAGAAATCGTTGATCAACTTGAAGAAATCCTCTTTTATGAAGACAAAACTCATTTATTTGGGTTTCGTCATCATTTCGAATGAACTGAAGATGGATCCAAAGAAGGTGAAAGCGATCAGGGAGTGGCTTTCACCAAGGAGCATGTTCGAGGTAAGGATATTTCATGGTTTAGAAAGTTTTTATAGAAAGTTCATTAGAGACTTCAGTGGGATTTGTGCACCCATGGTGGATACAGTGAATAAGCGGCACAAATATTTTAAATGGACAGAGGAGGCTGAAAGGAGCTTCAATATACCGAAGGAGAAGATAACAGAATGACCAATTCGGGTCTTGCTGAATTTTGGGAAGACATTTCAGGTAAGATGTGATGCAAGTGGAGTTGCAATAGGAGCAATTCTGAGTCAAGACAATTAACATGTTGCCTATTTCAATGAGAAGCTGAATGAGACTAAGAATAAATACTCCACATATGACAAGGAGTTTTATGCCATAATTCAAGCTTTGAAGAAATGGAGGCATTATCTTGTCCTGCAAGAATTTGTCTTGTATAGTGATAACCAAGATTTACAACTCATAACCAGATAGGAAAAACTGAACTAGAGGCATGCAAAATGGGTTGAATTTATGCAAAATTTTACTTTTGTCATAAAACATATTGTTGGGAATGCTAACAAGGTTGCTGATGCATTAAGCAGGAGATGTTTGATCATGCAAGAATTCCAGGTGGAGACCTTTAGGTTTGAACACCTTAAGGATATGTATTGTGATGATATAGATTTCAAGGAGGCCTATGAAGCATGTACAAGCCCTATACTGAGAGATAGAAGTCAGTGGACAGAGTATATGGTTCAGGAAGGATTGTTGTTCAGAGGAAATCAATTGTGCATACCAAGATGCTCAATGAGGGACAATCTTCTGAAGGACAAGCATAGTGGAGGATTGATTGGACAATTCAGCCACGATAAAACATTTGCACAGTTGAGAAGTTCATACTATTGGATAGGTATGAGAACAAAATTGATAAAGTTGGTGAACAGATGTAGAATTTGCCAACATGCTAAGGGGAAAAGGAAGAACACTGGGTTGTATCAACCATTGTCAATACCACAGAGGCCTTGGGATGCAATAAGCATGGATTTTTTGTTGGGATTGCCAAGAACACAAAGAGGATTTGATTCCATATTTGTGGTGGTGGATAGATTTTCAAATATGGCACATTTCATCCCATGCCCGAAGACTAGTGATGCAACACATGTTACACACATGTTTTTCAAAGAAGTTGTGAGACTTCATGGCCTACCCAGGAGCATTGTCTCAGACAGAGACACACAATTTGTTGGTCACTTTTGGAGGACATTGTGGAAGAAGATGGGGATGAATTTGTCCTTTAGCTCAGCTTATCACCCTCAAACAGATGGGCAGACTGAAGTGGTAAATAGAAGTTGGGGGAATTTATTAAGGAGTCTAGTTACTGAACATCATAACCAGTGGGATAAGATTCCGCCACAAGCAGAATTTGCATACAATGATTCACCAAACAGGAGCACTGGAAGGAGCCCATTCCAAATACTATATGGAATGCAACCTAGGGGAGTGTCTGAGTTGAGAGACTTGGAACAGGGTGAGATCAGGAGTGCTGGAGTAGAGGATTTTGCTGCGGAGATGGAGCAACTCCATAGCCAGATCAAAGGAAAATTAGAGAGTTCTAATCAGAAATACAAGCACAAAGCTGATCAATATCGCAGGGAACTTCAATTTGAAGTAGGAGATCAGGTTTTAGCACATCTCAGGAAGGAAATATTCCCTAGGGGAACATACAAAAAGTTGAAGATGAAAAAGATAGGACCCTGTAAGATCTTGAGGAAGTTTGATGCAAACGCCTATGAGATTGAGTTGCTAGATGGTGTGGGCATTTCGCCCATATTCAATGTTTCAGACCTGTATCTGTACAGGAAAGATGAAACAGAAGGGTCATAAGCTCAAGGAAAGGTTCAGTGGGAGAAACAGATGCCTATGGCAGAAAATCCACAGATGGAGAAAATTATTGATCAGAGGATTGGCAAGAAGACCAAGAGGAAGACTTATTTTGAATATTTGGTCAAATGGAAGGGAAACCCAATAGAAGATGCTAGTTGGGAAACCAAAGTTGCTATCTAGAAGTAGGGAAAGTCAGTAGAGGAGCTCATGGATATGGGTCCATAAAATTTTGTCAAGGGGAGTATGATGCAAGAGCATTGTTGGAAAGCACACAGAGACGAGACCACTCAACACCTGAGAGTTCTTCTAGAAATTCAACGTGGGAAGTTACAATCGATTTTGAAATCTGCCTTCACTCAACGCTGGAATTTACCTTTGGAGGCACACTTGAACCAGTGCCGAATTTTACCCTTCAAGGCACGTTTTGAAAATCGTAAATAGAGCAGGAGTTTCCACTAAAAATCTGGAATGAAACTGAACTAAGATAGCGTAGGATGAATTGTAGAGTAGGCAAGTATCCAGGGAAAACCCTAGAAATATTTTTGAGTTATGTATAAGTTTGTACGCCCAGTTGGGGTTAGCTGCAACACAGAGATAAATTAGCTGTAAGGGAGAACTCCAAGTGAGAAGGAGATCTCAGTTTTTGAGTTACTGTAATTTGAATGTATTTTGTAGCCATTGGGTACTTGTGAATATAACAAGAGGGAAAATTGATCCAAATGCGTGTTGTGCAGTTGTGTTTACATTTTCCTGTCTTTTCTATTATTCTTGTGTCCCATAAACAAGTGAATGAAATGGTGACTGTGAGTTTTCCAGTTTCAATTGTTTCTCTTCATTGAAGCTCTGCAAGGTGTGCATTGAGCGAGGAGAGAACACCAAGAGATCAGGAGGAATCTCTCTATGAGAAACCCCTTGGATCCGAGTTATCAAAATCCCTTAGACGCAAGGAGTGCATGGGAATTCGAGACCTACACAAGGTGACGCTCAAGAGGAATAACGTTTGAAAGAAGCGTTATCGAGACCCAGAAAAACCCATCTCCTAGGAAGAAGCGAAGACCGAGTCTTTGAAGACTTATAAAATTTTCTAAGTCTGAAGCGAGTAAAAGATTAGGAGGAAGAATGTCGTTTAACGTTGGATCACGGTGGAGAATCCCGCGGGGCATCCGATTTGAGGTAGGAGTGTAGAATTTAACACTGTGTAGATCGAGGAGGGGAGATCTCGAAGATATGAATGGACGGTGGAGAGGTCTCGAGGAGAAATTCCGAAACCCCGCAAGCCGTTGGATAAGGTGGAACTGCAAGGGGGTTAGCGTCGAGGGCGAGTCTCAGAGATCTGAACGGATGGTGTAAAGTCCTCAAGGAGAAACGCCGAAACCCTGCAAGCCATTGGATAAGGTGGAGTTGGGAGGAGGTTAGCGGCAAGGGCTTCTTGACTTTCAAAGATCGAGAGGGATAACAACCATCGATCACAGGTAGATCTAGATTGTTGGTCCACATCGCGATTTCGGGTATCATGAGTTGGAAGGACAAAGGCCCTTGTCTCCCAGAACCCCGAATCGCGAAATAGTGAAATAGCGAGGTTGGACGTGGACCATAGATGTAAGGGATTATTGTGAGTTGTTGATTGAACGCCAAGATATTTCGGCATTTCGGTAACCGAGGATTCCAAGGAATGGGGATAGAGGTCCTTCTCTCCCAAAACCATGAATCATGAAATATCGAAGTAGCGAGGTTGGACGTGGACTATAGATCTCAGAGATTATTGTGAGTCATTGATTGAACGACAAGATATTTCGGCATTTCAGCAACTAGGGATTCCAAGGAGCGGGGACAGAGGTTCTTGTCTACCAAAACCCTGAATCGCGAAATAGAGAAATAACAAGGTTGGACGTGGACCGTAGATCTCGGGTCAATGGGACTTCAGAATTTCGACAACCAAGGATTCCAAGGAGCAGGGATATCCCTTGTACCCTAATTTCGCAAAACACAAAACCTGAAGGAATAGGCACTAGAACCTGAGCCTAGCCGGAGGTCATGACTCTCGGTCGTGTGTGGCGGGAGCTCACGCTTGGTGCTTGGAAAGGACAACTGAGCATTAGTGAGGGACCTGTGTGTTTGTTCGAAGATTTCCAGTTTGGAACCAAAAGAGCCATTTTGGCTCTGAAACCAGAAGATCCTGACCGGGAGGTCATGTATCCCTTCGTAGGGATAGGAGGTCTGCATCACTATGGAATAGGGAAATTGATAATTTCATGCCTAGAAATAAGATCTTATATATAATTGGCAACTGCTAATTGCAAAAGAGGGTAGGCACAGGAAACAATGACTAGGAATTGAATATTTCTTCAACCCGCCAAACCGAAGATCCGCCAAAGAAATTTGAAGAAATGGGAAAGTATTAAAATCATGAGATGAGCTTCAAAAGGTGGTGACAATAGTTCCACAAAATATGTGAGGTCGCGATGGTTAAATTGTATTTCTCGAAAGTTTTCAGTGAAAAATGTATAGCACGGAAGAGGGCATGATAGGTGGACCATAATACGGAAGAGGGAATGATCTAAGGCCAGTTTGAAATATGTATATCGCGGAAGTGACAGTACTATTCACGGGTCGTGGAACAACCAAAGTCCGATCTAGAGCCCGCCTACCGGGAATTCGCAGTTGGAGAAGTTTATGGGTATGGAATGGGGAAGAGTTTGGTCGGTGTCATGATAAAAGAGCATGAGTGAAAGTGTAAACTGGGAATATTATCCATGCGTTTACTTGGTTCTTGCTTGTATGTTTCGTCTGTCAATTTGTATATCACGGAACTCTGAGGCATTCTATTAGCGAGCCAGCCGACAAGTCTGGCTGTCAATTTCTATAGTGAGGAATTGTGGGTGTTGTTTGAAGGACACATAACAATAGAGGAAATGATTTTCCCTTTAATATAGCTTATGTGTTGCAAATGTGGTAGGGTCAATTTAAATAAAGGGGAAGTGGTCGTTGGAAACACGCGAATCTGGAAAGCCGCGCAACAAGGCATTTTCGGGAAAAAAATGATTACGTAACGAGGAAAAAAACTATAGGGAATAAAAGAGTGGGAAAATAGAAAGGAGGAAGGCAGTTTTCGTAAGCATGAATTGGTTTCAAAGAAGCCCCATTGCTGCAAAATCATCATTTTCTACTAATCTCTAGCAAATGTGTTGTTGAAGATTAGATTTTATTGCAATTGTACCAAGATTTATTGTAATTTATAAAATATTAAGTGCATTGTAGTTCTTGATACATTCTTCCATGACTGTAACATATTAACTTAACTACTAAACTTCATTTTATACTAGTTGCCAACAAATGTTTTGTTGAAGATTATATTTGATTGGAACGTGTGGGTGTAACTGTGTTCTTGATACATTGTTCCATGACTGCAACATATTAACTCGAGTATTAAACTTATTTCATTATGGGTTGTTAGCATTAAAACCTAATAACAATTTTGCTGCAACATTGTACACTAGTATTGCCATGTTCTATTTGCATTACAAATAGAATTGAACGTTGGTTTGAAACTATGTAATCCATTTTGTGTTTGCATAAAAGGCTGGTGAATTGACATAGTACATTGTCATATAATTGTTAGATGTTCCATATTAGAGAAAATAACCAAAGTAAACACAATATCAAAGAAGTACGAGAGCACCGAACCATGCCAATGAGAACATGCATTAAATCCATAAAAGAAGTAGCAAGGAAGAGTCGAAGGAAATTTTTTAATAGAAAATCCATGTAAAAAAATAAGAAAAACACCCAGTATTGTACATCTATCCTTAGAAATTGGACGTAGTTCTTCGGGCCAAAACATTGAACGTATCTGCGAAAAACACAGGCATGGGATCCACAGTATGCAATATACTCACAATTTTCTCCTCGATGAATCATCCTGTGCTAAAATTGATAGTTTTCAGAAGCTTGTCGTGAGGCAGAAGAGGAAAAACATTGCAGGGAAAATGGAATATCCCTTAGCTGAAGCCACCTCTGCATAGTCCAAAAACATTCAGGAGCACAGGTTGCACATGCAATTCTAGAGGCCCAAATTAGTCCATTCTGGGTGGAAGGAGATGACTAGTAGAAAAATTTCTTGTAGTAGTGAGAGTTTTGGACCTGATTCCCAAATATGTTAATAAATATTTTTTTGGCTTGAAATATATCTATGGGAGCATCAACATATCATTTCTTTACAGTGAAACTCTTCTTCCCAGAACATACTAATTTGGAATTCTGGAATTCCTACTTTCGTGCTGCAAAGTGGCTATTGTGTTTACTGTCAGTTTATTTTCTGAAACTCCTTTTGGTGTTGTCAGGACCACCATCACCGAGCCGGGAAGTTACGTATGTTATGGTTTATTTCAATTTGGGCACAGGAGTGGGAAGATTCTCTGCATTTCCATCATCCATTTCCGTATCATCAGCCATCAAATCATCTTCTTTCAGCTCAGAATTCATGGCATCAACTTATTCGCCAGCCATGAGTGCAACTGGGCAGGTTTTCCTAGCAGGCAGGGTTTCCATGGAATTATTTGGTTTGAAATATATCTCTTGGTGTACCAAGGGACCATCCTATTTTTTTCTCTTGGGCAAAGGCAGATGAGTAGTAAGAATATGCCCTGGAATAATGGAACCTCTGGCCATTATGCCCCAATGTGTTTACTATGGCTGGACAGAACTGCTGCCACAAGTTATTAAGAATTTCCATTTGCTCGAGACGATGTTTGAAATGAAAATCAGGGAGGGATAATATAACCCTCCGCAAATTATGGTTTAATGCGTATCGATGGAATATTTGCTTGATCCTTTCGCTGATCAATGAGAATCTTCAGGGTTTGTGTGGAATGAGTTGCCACCATCACAGATCACTAATTGCAGAATTAGAAAAAAGTGTGAAGGTCGCGGTGAAGACAAAGAGATGTTAAGAATTAGAAATTTCTTAAAAGTTCCAACCCGCCGATGCACAAAAAATAGATTGCATCGTGTTTGAAATGAATACTTGGAAAGGATAACATACTTTTGTGCAAATCTTAGTTTAATTCGTAGTAATGACAAATATTATCTGTACTTCCAGACATTAATAACAGTCTTAACAATTCCTGTAGGATGAAGTACTAGCATTAAATCTTAATTATTGCATGTCTGGAAACAAGTACGAAGGTAGCGGTGATGACGAATTGCAGTTAGGCACCGGCTAACCCAGGAAACTGATTCCAAGAAATACCTAAGTATGGAAAGCGGTCAGGAGGGTTACAAAAAAAAAACCAATAGAATATATACCCAAGAGACGTGAAGGGTCGATGGTCATATTGCATCTCAGTGATAGATATCAATCGTCAATTTGTATGTTGTGGAATTTCGGTTGTTGTTTGTGTGCAGGGGAACAACGAAAGCACAATGGAGAGAGGGAAACTTGTATATTGCTGAACCTGGGGTTCTGTATATAAAAGCATGAGACATTGGGAAAAAGGACCAAGAAAACAAAAATTGAAAGTATACGAGATGAAGGGGTTTTTTTTTGCAAATTTGTAAATCAAGGAAGTCCGAGTGCTAGTCGCAGGTGGAAGAACAATGGAAACGCAATGTTAAAGACACCTATGCACGAACCCACCTTTCAAAAAATAAAAGCATAGAGAAAAGAGAAACTAGAAAATTTCAGAAAAACGAGTAATACACACTAAATATGTACTTAGCCACTTTTTGAATCACAGGTTCTCAGACGAGCGGGCTCTAAATTGGGAATTAATTGTTCCCTATTCTACAAATAGCATTCAGAATTCCGCGATACACAAATTGGCTAGCGAACCTGCGAGGTGGCTCGTTCAAAATTGAACTCCTTTCATTTATTTTCATATAAACAGTACTCAGAGTTCCGCGATATACAAATTTACAGACGGACTCCAGGATTGGCGGCCTCGAGTGTGTGATTGTCTACAGATGCTAATCCCTATTAACTATTGGACATTATCTAAAGACATTATTTTGAATAATAAATTATTAATATTAAATATTGATATTGTACAATTTAATTAGACAAGGAGGTCTGTACAATATTAAACAGGGAAGTGGTCAGTCAGTCAGGATGTTGATATAAAATTAACTGAAATCTGAATATGTGAATCTTCCAACTTCCTTGCCAAGAAATTTTCCTAAAAGAACGAGCAATACATAAAATATATTTTTATAAAGTACAAACATGAGATTTTAGAGAGCATGTACTTTTCCCGCACTCCATACTTAAGACAATCTTTGGCTCACGGGTACTCGAGTTGGTGGGATCAAAACTGGGCATCTATTGTTCCGTTATCTACAAATAACACCCAAGAGTTCCGCGATATACAAATTGACAGGCGGTCTTGCGGGCTGGGTCGCTCAAAATTGCATTTCTATTGTTCCGTGTCGTTCGAACAACACTCGGAGTTCTGCCATATAAAAATTCACAGATGGACTCCAGGGTTGGCAGGCCCAACATTGCGAGTGTTTACAAATCATAATCCCTAGGAACTATGTAACCCTACCAATGGCCTCACAAATTGACAATATACAAATTGACAAGCAGATTTGTGGACTATTTCAATTTTAAGGGCCTTGTTGATGTAATAACACAGTTGGGATTGGACCAAATTACATTTGTTTCTTAGAATATCAAATGGATAAGCGGTCGGTCGGGTTGGTGATCTAAAAGTAATTAAAACCTCAAGTTGTGAATCCTCCAACTTCTGCAGGTAGAGGTTTTCCGAAAAACTACTAACACATACTAAGTATGAACTCTTAGAAGGTATGCACACGAGGTTCTTATAGAGTTTGTACATATCCTGCATTTCACACTTGGCCACTTTTTTGATTGCGGGTTCTCGGTCTGGCGGGCTCAAATCTGGGACTCTATTGCTATGTATGCTACAAATAGGACCCAGAGTCCCGCAATATACAAATTCACAGCTGAATTTGCGGACTGGGTCGCTCAACATTGCAGTGTTATTGTTTTGTGTCTTCTAAGCAGGATTCAGAGGAAACAAGTAGTACATAGTAAATATGTACTTCTAAAAACTATGGACATGAGATTTTATAGAGCATGTACAGATCCCTCATTCCATACTTAGCCACTATTTGGACGACGGGTTCTCGTGTTGTCAGGTTCAAAATTGGCCCTCTGTTGTTCTGTGTCCTACAAATAGCACCCACATTTCTGCGGTATACAAATTGACAAGCAGACTTGCCAGCTATTTGAATTTTAAGGGCCTCATATTCATGTCATAGCACAATTGGACTTGGGCCAGTTTATATTTGTTTATTACAATATCAAATGGGGAAGCAGTCGGTTGGGTTGGTGATATAAAAGTAAGTGAAATATGAAGTCGTGAATCTGCCAACTTCCACACCTACAAGTTTTCTGAAAAACAAGTAATACATACTAAGTCTGTACTCTTATAAACTATGGACATGAAATTTTTATAGAGCATGTACAGATCCACCATTCCATATTTAGCCACTTTTTTGGATTAGGGGCTCTCGGGATGAAAATTGGGCCTCTATTGTTTCGTTCTCTACAAATAACACCGACAATTCCGCGATATAAAAATTCACAAGTGGACCTGTGGGCTGGCTGGCTCAACATTGCACTTTCATTGTTCCGTGTCCTCCAAATAGCACTCAGAGTTCCTCGATATACAGATTGACAGATAGAATCGAGGGCTGGTAGGTTCAATTTTACCATTGATTACGGATGGTAATCCCTATCAACTATTTAACATATCTAAAAACATTATTTTCAATACTAAATTATTAATATTAAATATTGATATTGCAGAATTTAATTAGAAGAGAAAGTTTGTACAATCTGGATGGGCGAGCGATATAAAAGTTTTTCGGCAAACGAGCAATACATAGTAAACATGTACTTTTATAAAGTATAGACATGACATTTTATAGAGCATATGCAGATCCCTCATTCCATACTTAGGCACTTTTCGGATGGCGGGTTCTCGACGTGGCCGACTGAAAATTGAGCCTCTATTGTTCCATGTCCTACAAATAGCACCCAGATTTCCACGATATACAAATTGACAAGCGGACTTGCGGGATGGTTGGCTCAACATTGCACTTTTATTGTCCTGTAGTGATTCCATATTAATTCCATATTCAGCCACTTTTTTGGATCGAGAGATCTCGAGCTGGTGGGCTGAAAATTGGGCCTCTATTGTTCTACGCTCTACAAATAGCACCCACAATTCCATGATATACAAATTGGCAAGACGACCTGTGGGCTGGCTGGTCTAACATTACACTTTCATTGTTCTATGTCCCAAAAATAACACTCGGAGTTCTGTGATATACAGATTGACAGATGGACTTGAGGGATGGAGGGTTCAAGTTTGTCATTGTTTACGGATGACAATCGCTATCAACTATCTAACATATCTAAAAACATTATTTTCAATACTAAATTATTAATATTAAATATTGATATTGTAGAATTTAATTAGACGAGAATTTTTTTACAATCTGGTTGGGCGAGCGACATAAATTTTTTTCGACAAATGAGAAATACATAGTAAACATGTACCTTTATAAAGTATGGACATGAGATTTTATAGACCATATGTAGATCCCTCATTCCATACTTAGGTACTTCTGGAATCGTGGGTTCTTGGCCTGGGGGACTGAAAATTGAGCCTCTATTGTTCTGTCTCCTACAAATAGCACCCAAACTTCCGCCATATACAAATTTACAGGTGGACTTGCTATCTGGTTGGGTCAACATTGCACTTTTATTGTCCCGTACCGATTTTGTATTAATTCCATATTTAACCAATTTTTTGGATTGGGTGCTCTCGGGTTGACAGGCTGAAAATTGGGTCTCTATTGTTATGCTCTCTACAAACAGCATCCACAATTCCGCGATATACAAATTGACAAGGGGAACTGTGGGTTGTCTAGCTCAACATTGCACTTTCACTGTTCTATGTCCTCCAAATAGCACTCAGAGGTACATGATATATAGATTGACAGATGGACTTGAGAGCTGGTGGGTTCAATTTTGCCATTGTTTACGGATGGTAAACCCTATAAACTATCTAACATTTTTCAAAACATTATTTTCAATACTAAATTATTAATATTAAATATTGATATTGCAGAATTTAATTAGACGAGAAAGTTTGTAGAATTTGGTCGGCTGAGTGATATAAAACTTTTCCGACAAATGAGCAAAACATAGTAAACATGTACTTTTATAAAGTATAATATGCATATCCTTCATTCCATACTTAGGCACTTTTTGGGTCGCGGGCTCTCGGTTTGGCGGGATGAAAATTGAGCCTCTATTGTTCTGTGTCCTACAAATAGCACCCAAACTTCCATGATATACAAATTGACCGGTGGACTTGCGGACTGCTTGGCTCAACATTGCACTTTTATTGACCATTGTCCTCCAAACAACACTGCGGACTTGCAGGCTAGTTGGGTCAACATTGCACTTTCATTGTTCCGTCTCCTCCAAATAGCATTCAGAGTTCCATGATATACAGATTGACAGATGGACAGGTGGACTTGAGGGCTGGTTGGTTCAAGTTTTCCATTGTTTATAGATGGTAATCCCTATCAACTATCTAACATATCTAAAAAAATTATTTTCAATACTAAATTATTAATATTAAATATTGATATTGTAGAATTTAACTAGACGAGAAAGTTTGCACTATCTGGTCGGGTGAGTGATATAAAAGTTTATACAGTAAACATGTACTTTTATAAAGTATAATATGCGGATCCCTCATTCCATACTTAGGCACTTTTTGGATCGCGGGTTCTCAGCCTGGGGGGCTGAAAATTGAGCCTCTATTGTTCTGTGTCCTACAAATTATAGGCAGACTTTTGTGATATACAAATTGACAGGCGGACTTGCAGATTGCTTGGCTCAACATTGCACTTTTATTGTCCGGTGTCCTCCAAACAACACTCGGAGTTCCGCGACATACAAATTGACAAGACTCCACGATTGGCGGGTTCAAGATTGCAATTGTTTAGTGATGGTCATACTATCTAACTTTATCTACAAACATTATTCTCAAATACTAAATTATTAACATTAAATATTGATATTGTATAAGTGAAATACATTAAATTATTAAAGGATGTTAAATCGCTTATTTTAAAAAAAGTGAAGGAAACAAAAGAAAGTTTTTTTTAAATTCCATCACCCCAAGCATAACAAAGAGAAATTTGAATTTTAAGGGCCTCTTGTTCATATGATAGCACAATTTCACTCCGCACAGTATATATCCGTTGATTTCAAATTATTCGAGGACATTAATTTTACCAAGTTCATTGACTAAGCAAAAATGCCAAAACAACGACCAATTTGAATTTTAAGGGCATCTTGTTGATATGATAGCACAATTTCACTTCACACACTATATATTCGTTGATTTCAAATTATTCCAGGACAATAATTTGACCAAGTTCGTCAACCAAGGAAATCTGCTAAAGCAAGCCACATACTATATTTGTGTCACAACGCCATAGAAATTATCAGGTGGATCTGCGGGCCAATTGGCTAAAAAATTCAATTATATTGTTAGGTGTCCTCTAAAGAACAGTTCGATTTTTATGGTATACAAATTGACAGACAAAGAACATAACCAAGAATCAACCAAACTTCAAACAGGTCGCAAGCAAGTTCCCATAAGGTTCCATAGAGTAGAACCCATCGACCTTTGCACCAAACTATTTGATATACAAAGAAAAGGCATCGCCGCATTTGTTTTATTTTGCATCTGGTATATGTTCCCAGTAGAAAATAATCGGTACATGGGATATATGGGGTTTTCTTCCATGTTAGTCTTATGCATATGCAATCCCAACTGGCCAAGTCTGATGAACATTCATCTGGATGTTGAACAAATATTACAGAGACACATGAGGTATTTTCATTTCGTGCCAAAGTTTGATATATATATATATATATATATATATATTCCCCTTCTTCAGTCGATATGCAAAATTGCATTGTCCTCATTTAAGGTGAATTTGCTATGTATCTGAAGCTCCCACAGCATGTAGACACTGCTTGCCTTTTTCTGTAGATACGTTTCATACGACAAATCTGCCAACTTAGGAAGCACATTTTGTAAGAGAGGCTGCATAACCGTACAATGCATGGTTGTGTTGCCCACGGTTTCGATAACAACATTGACACAATGTCCATATATATATGGAAATTTTGCATCACATCAAAGGCAATCAATCGTATCATCACTTATCAAAGCGGAGGCAGAAGCATGGGAGTTGCATTTTGTAGATATAGGTTCAAAGGGGGTCGTGTACACATTGGTTGTAACTAAAACACCTTCACCCTGGGAACATGAGAATAGGAATTAATACATTGAACAATATAATACACAACTTCACTTAATACATTGAACAATATAATACACAATTGCACCCCCCCTACCCTTACAAAAAAATAAAAAAAATTAAACAGGTCACAGGAATTTGTTGAAGGTTGTTTCTATAAGAAAAGTGAGGATGATTTTGTGGATGTATACGCACAACATTTGTAGAGATAGCTAGTTTCTTCAGATCCTTTACTATATCTTCTCTCAACTTTGTTACAAACATTGCCTGGGTTGTCCAAAATATCCCTTCTCTAACATCCCTCTTCTTTGTTATATTTTTGAACAACATAAGTGGAATCTTCCCTTTATGCAATTGTTGTTTCATTGACGAAAACAAATCTGAATACGTATCGAACAATTGTAGCTGCAACATGGAACAGTGCAATATTTGTGTAAGTTATCTGAGATACATGCACATGCGAAAGTAAAGGAAAAAACTGAATATGAAAAGCGGTACCATTGCCTTGTCCCTATCTGAATCTCCATGCATTATATGAAGAACATGTTGCAACCCAAGTTTTCTCGCCAGTGTGACATCTGCCCCAATCATTCCGATATGGTAAATATCAGTGCTCTGTGCAAGCTGATTGATAGTCGAGTCCGGGACGAAATGATATTCTGAACAAACAACGAGAATTTTTTCCACAATACTTGTTTCGCTGAGAGAAATAATGCGATCGCAATCACCACGGTCATATACTGTTTTGGGAAATCTATTAAATTTGTAATGGATATCCCATTACGCGGCAATATATTTTCTTCATGTTTCTGGTCAAGTTGTGGAGGAACAGTTAGTGTCACTGTCATCATGGCCTCCTTCTCTATCATGTCAGCACGCATAATGGATCTACTTTTGTTTGGATTGTCCAAGTAGGTTCTATAGAAGATCATTATGTCCCCAATGAACACTTGTCCAGTTCGACGACTATTCAAGCCCTTTATTGAAAGTACTTTTGATGTCACAACTTTAGACCTGGTGATATTTTTTGAACAGGAAAACTAAATTGAATGGTAGTGTGCAATTTTTTTATTTTTTATTTTTATTTTTTTGTATTCTTCTTTCACTCGAATAAATATACAAGTACACACATAGCTTTGATGAACTATGGAGCCAGAGTTTCACAACAAGACCTCTTAGTATGCGGAACATGCATCATGTTCGACGTCTCGCTTGTACTTGTTGATACTTCCTGCGAGCTGCAAACCATGTATTGCAGATGACATCGGCATATCCACCGTGCCTTATATGAATATATACCTGAGGATATTTGTTTAGTAAACATAGTAAGAGCAGAGCGTATGCATATTTACCTTTGGCCTTGTCGGTCTGTTGATGTCTGGAATGACTGGTTGCTCATGGCCATGTCACTAGTCCAACTGTTTCTGATGCAAACATGTGCAGATGAAAATCACACTAAGAAAATGAATTAGAAAACAAAAGGGATAATAGAAAATGGAAAAAGTAAAAATAGGGAGAGTAGAAAGACCCATTACTAGCAAGTCATCATTTTCAAGTCTAATATTATATGCCCCCACCCAGTTTGTATATTTAATTTACCAGCACACTTGGTATACCTTTTAGAAGATTGTACCACATAACCCTCTCTTGTTGCACATAACAATTCATCTCCCTGTCCAATCAACCTGTTTTTTCCAAGGCATCAACACTCAATATGCAATGGGCATGAAGCCAACTTAGTATGAAGACATACATCTAAAAGAAAGAGAAACATGTATATTTTCCCGCCAAAGAGTCCATCGTCCTGTCCAACCATTCTGGTTGTTTAAATGCAACAATGCAGTGAAAACACAACGGACATGAACTAGCTTAGTATGCAAAAAGGCATGTATTGAAGATAACTTATAATGAAGATAGACATGTAAAAGAAAGAGAAAGAGGGTTATTTACCCGTGAAAGAGCCCATCCTCATCTCTAGCTATCCTGTTTGTTTAAATGTAGCAATGCAGTGACAACACAACGAAAAATGAAGCAGGTTAGTATGCACAAAGGCATGTACCGAAACACATATTCAAACCATGAATGAAATACAAAACAACACAATATAAAAAAACAGTACAAGCATGCACCTTTTTATATCCTCTTCAACCTATGCAGTGAAAACTTCCTCGTTTTCCCCAGCTATTCTGTTTGTTTGGATGTGGGAACGCACAAAATACAATGAACATCAATGGAAGTTGGTATTCACTGGAGAACAAGAAATATGTACATACAGTAAAGAAGAATCAACGAACACTCTAGAATATAGGTAGAAACACGAACCTTTGGTCTTCTCTATCCATGGATGTAAATGCGTAAATTATTTTTCCCTGCCCAAAATATATTACAAGGCACAAAATATCACGCAATTGCATGGCCGTAGCTAAACGATTTTTGGTTTTTCGTGGAAATTTATTCAGATATGATTTCACGATGGAAATACATGTTACTTATCATCTACACAGATTGTTGTGCCCACGATACAAGTTTTTGGTTTTCCATGGCAAACTACCCAGATATGCTTCAAGACATCAAAATATAAATTTGCAAAATTTTTGTTGCGCATATCATATCTCAAGCACAACACAAATTATAGCATGTGCACACCAGTCTATGTAGAGGATAAATAACATGTAATGTCATATGCGCACATCTGACCATACATGGTTAATAAATGTAGCCTGCATATGCTTTATTCCAACAAAAAAATAGCGGATATTACATTTTCACATGTAATCCTCGAACAATTTTGCATGCAACTATTTTCTTTCATGGAAACACTTAAGCACCAGCAAAATCTCATAGAATAACAGATATTGGCCTTGGAAGACAGGGCAAATAACACAACTGCATGTCAACTCATGGGTGCAGGAGCTGAACACCGTAAAGCGCCCCAAAGAAACAATAATAATCCAAAAAAAAAGAAAAAAAAAAGCTCCAACCACCGTCACTGGACCCCAACCCCGCAAGGCTGAATCAAACAAAATAAAACAACAAGCACCAAACCAGCGAGAAAGCACGATCATGCTGAACTGCACCCCTAGGGTCCCAAATCACAAACTTGAGGAAAACAAACAAAACCAGGAACCCACAAACCAACGAACCAACAAGAACCTCCAAGCCAGTAAACAACATATGTATCTCCAACGATTACGAAACTGCAACCCAAGCACAAAAGGAACCAAAAACATACGAGGAGCATGCCACTACAAATAAACAAACATTCTTACTTGCAAACTGCAAACACTGAACAAAAAACAAGGAATACAAAATGAAACTTTGGCATCGAAAGTTACTCTGAAACAATGAAATGTAGAAGCGCAGGTCGAATCGCGAACGAAACAACAACAACCAACAACTAACAAACCAGCCGAGAAGAAGCACTCACCGAACTAGTAAACAATGTATGCAGCTTCAACTAGTACGAAATCGTATTGCAAAGGTAGAAGAAGGATGAAACATGCAATGGCTATTGAACTGGCGGTGCATAAACAAGACTGCAAATTCACTATAACTGTATAGAAAATTTCGACGAAAAATGTACTCCGAGAACTATATTTACATAAACATTTAAGGTTGTCAGGTTGTCTAAGGACCTCGCAGTATGAAAACATTTAAGCTGTGAGGGTTGTTGGAGGACATCGCGTCATCTAAACATTTAATTTGTCAGGCCTATTGAGGCATCTCAGAATAAGTGTCAATACATTTCAATAAAAATACATCCAGCAAAGACGCTATAAACTTTGGAATTCTCAGTCACTATAAAGCTTGGATATCAAAACATTTCAATATGCTTAGTACATATCAAAACTTACGGATATATTTAGCTACCATAAAATGCTAATACAAACATTCGAACTAATGCTAGCATTAATCCACCTTCAAGCAATATAGAGGAAAAATGTATGATTAAAAAACACTGTATACGATAAAAAGTTTGGATATGTTGTCATATAAAACATTGGGAATAGTGAAGCCAACAATAAGACCTCCAATCTCTTATCCAAACAGATCAATACATATATGGTACTTTTTATGATATAAAAATGTATGCTTTTAATTCCATAGCTCCAACAATAGGTATTGTGAAAATATTTTGGGTCAAAGGACAAACTAATATGTAGTTAACGAATTATCGATCCCTATAGTCCCTCTATGCTTATATCCAGCTAGCAGAAAATGCTAATACAAACATTCGAACTAATGCTAACATTAATCCACCTTCAAGTAATATAGAGGAAAAATATATGATTAAAAAACACTGTATCTTTTAATTAGTATGAATATATTATTAAGTTTATAAAAGATTGTATAAAGCTGTTATGCCCTCCACAAACAAAGACGGGGTTTAGAAGTACACATGGTGTTATGCATTGCCAAGTCCCTGTCGTGAGAGGGATTTCCGACCAAGAGCTCGGTGCAATGGAGGCCTCGATTTCCTTTATTTTCCCACTATCGATGTACCACTGATAGAGCAATAAAAAAATTCACTTTAAAAACCAAAACCATACAACATCAAAGTAAAGTGCAATAGATCAAATTCACTTAAAAGTATTTCACGATGTAAATGTAATAAAAAAAAATTTAGACAAACCTTGTTTGCGCTTGGGGATTTCTAAAGATATTGTCCCATATATGGGCTCGTACCTGCATGTGGGATCTGTACCTTCCTGTCCATCTAGAGATGTGCCACACATTCCAATTATAAACTCCGACATAGGATGGTCGGATTTGCATTTCTGCTTTATACAAAGGATTTGTGGGCTTCACACCTAAAGTATCCATTGAGTTCCTCTTCCCCAAGAATAAATAACAGGGATGGTGATCAGCCCGCACAAATAGGGAGACCGCAAGTTGCTTATCTGTGGCAAGATATCCAGGGTATCAACTCTTGGAAAGGATTACTTGATCCCATGAATCCAATTCTGAAAGATGAGATTCTCAGATACGGGGAATTTTCTCAGCTTTGCTATGACCCGTTTGATGACAGAGACTATTCGGAATATTACGGAACTTGTAAGCACAGTAAACGCTCATTTTTTACGAAAATGGGTTTGCTACATTCTGGTTATCGAGTAACGACGATAATATATCTCCGCAAATATTGGTCCTTTACGATCCTCTTTCGGCGAAAAATCAATCGACGAAGGTGTTTGGATAGGCTTTATTGCCATTTGCAATCGACGATCCAAATGAGATAGAGAGACTAGGAAGACGAAACATAGTGATTGCTTGGGGAGGAACGAGAATAGTGCAAGAATGGATGCAAAATTTCAAAAACATATTAGTTCCACTCCCCCATACACTAGGTCATGTGAATGTACAAAAAACTACAGATGCAAATGTCCGAATAGAAAAGGGATTTCTTTCTTGTTATACTTCCGTGGATGTGGGTTCCGAAAAATGCAGTAGAAGCGCGAGGGATATTGTAGTGGGCGAGATAACACGGCTGCTGAACCAATACAAGGACGAGAGATTGAGTATAACATTGACAGGACACAGCTTAGGAGTTGCGCTTGCAACGTTAAACGCATATGATGTCAGAGGGACAGTGAACATGCAGAGTATTAGTTAGATAATAATGACTCATTAGGGATTCCTAGAGTTTAGGGATTATGTTGGGGGTAGCTGGAGGAGGTTGAGATATTCCTTCAACTTTTTCCACCATAAGTGGAATAAGTTGGATCTCACTCCAACTATTTATGTACGTATTGTATCTGAGTTTATGTGTGCAATAATACAATTTGTTTTCTGTTTTGAGCTTAATTCTTCCAATTATTAACTTGGTATGAGAGCTGAGGATCATTAATGTCTGGATGAGCTCTGAAGGCAGATCTGTGAATCCATCTGCTGTGCAGGCGTAAGAAGGTTAATTCATTATCTGTTTGTGCAAAGGTAGCAGTGCGAGTCAGAGAGATAACAGACAGCTAGTGCGTGAAGATAAGGGAGCCGCCAGAAAGCTGAATCGCCAAGCTGAAATTACGTTGCTGCTGGGTTGCCAAGCCTGCAATCACCAGGGATCTATAGATTCACAACATATAACCTATAAGCTGTCATTTGCAGAGGTATTCATTTTCCATTTTTTCTGCCAGAGGAAGGAACACTGTCATTTGCAGAGG
Source organism: Picea sitchensis (assembly GCA_010110895.2). Lineage (NCBI taxonomy): Eukaryota > Viridiplantae > Streptophyta > Pinopsida > Pinales > Pinaceae > Picea > Picea sitchensis. Next base: position 586 of record SNQJ01S0164694.1, on the reverse strand, counting down.
TATTCATTTTTTTATTTAAATCTGTGTTGATATGGAAAATATTGCATTGGAAAAATTTAATGGTTTTAATTTCCATACTTGGAAAGTAAAAATACAACTTCAAATGATGCATAAGAACTTATGGGGAATAGTAAAAGGAACAAAGAAGGCACCTACAGATCCCAAGCAATTAATTGAATGGGAGAAAACAGAGGATAGAGCCAAGTCCATTCTTGGATTGTCTCTTGCAGATTCTCAACTACATCTAATAGATTTGGAAAAATCTTCCGAAGAAATGTGGATACAATTGAGTACAATATTTGGGGAAAAGGCTGTAAATGCCAAGTTTTGATTAAAGTTGCAGCTATTCAAGTTAAAAATGCATGATGAAGTATCACTGTCTTCTCACATAAATGATCTAAAGTCTTTGTTAGCACAGTTTGCAGATATTAATTGTAAAGTCAATGAAGATGATGCAAAAGCAATCTTGCTGAATAGTTTGTCTCTAAAATATGACAATGCTATTTTTACTTTAACACAACTGCCCTCTCGAACTCTGGAAGACATGATTTCAGCACTCTTAGCAGAAGAAAAGAGGATGAAGGAA
>SNQJ01S0164691.1:0-21179 GCA_010110895.2 Picea sitchensis | reverse complement strand
GGAGCATACCGAAGCAAATCCATAAAATGGGCATCGTACAGTCACCCTGTCATAATGCATTGAACTCGTTGAGCTGATGCTGAATGAATTCCTCTGATAGGTACCTCTCTCGGAACCATTCCTCTACAGTTCCCATGACACGTCTTCAACGACCATGTTTAGTTGCAGTAGGAGTATCTTCCACCATAGAAGAGCGCTCCCCTTCAGTTGAAAGACCGTCATGCGGACCTTCATGTTGGAGGTATAGTCGTGAAGTGCAAAGCACATCGCCATATTCTCCAACCATGCCTCAACAGCTGCACCGTCCGAGGCACCAAAGAACTCGGGAAATTTGACCTTCTTGAGCCCACGGTGAATGCTACCAGTACCGACCGAAGCACATAGTGGACCCTCAGGGGGTGTCGGCGCTCTGGCCTCATCTCTGTCCAAATGGTTGATCAATGCCTCAGACATGCACTAAAAATATCTTATCATTCTGACCACATCACCTTCTCCTATCTTCTCCTGCATGACAACTTATTTGTCTCCCTGGGGGTTAGACCCCTCAGGCGTGGATGTTACTAGAGGCGTCGCGCCTCCTCCCCTAGCACCCCATCATCTGCCTCTGCGACGTCCTCTAACCATGATTACCTGCATGAGTACAATTCAAATTAATTATCAACATTATAATCAATCATATCAATTAAAGTTGTAGTGATCCCAAGTCGCAGGTTGAACCCGCTCTAATACCATATGTAATCGCCCCTTAGTTACGACTACAAGCGAAGCAGAAATGCAATTTTTTTTATATTTTTTTTGTTTTTAGGGCAAGAAGGCGATGACGACAACAATTTACCTCACCACTTACGACGAACATAAGCATGCAGTCCAGGAAACAGGAAACTATGACTCAACGCACTAGCATAGGAGAAACGGGGTGAAACATGTGTTAAAACAAGGAGAAATGACTACCCGCTCAACACAACAGGACCAAGCCTACAAGCCAAGGGACAACATCCCCCTCCTGACACAACGACCTTGACAAACAAATACTAGAACCTCAAGGCGCGCGAACCAAACACCTGAAGGAATTCAACCCGTGCGCAAAAATGACTTACAACGCTCAACAACGCTCAAATGGAAGGCACCAACTCTGGCCAAGTTATCATTCGTCGCTATACAAATAGGGCGTGCCATGATCCCGTCATCATAAATCATGTTGTCCCCAGGTGATAGACGCATCAATAACTGATCCGGATTATTTTTGGCACGAAATGAGGAGATATAATAAAGAAATGCACAGAGATATTGCGTATATCCAATAATATAACATAAATATATCAGAGATGTAACCATAAACACAGAGATACAGTAATACACTATTTCTATTAATGGAAGAAATGTACAGATACTATAAAAATACAGAGTGAAAGACTCGCTAGAATGGTGGCAGCTTATCTCTGAGAAGAGATGTGATGGCTACTCGCATTCGCAAGAACATGGTTACAATGAAGCTCTGAAGGCCTTTTTACAATAAACGGGAATGCCAAAATTCCTAGACATCCAAAAACCTAACCCTAGGAGATGAAGCACCAAAAGTCATGTGGGCCTCGTTTGGGTAAGTTAGTACATCAACTTCCTAGGGTCATATCTTTTGCATACGACCTTCGTTTAGGGCGCACGATAGCTCATTGGAAAGATATATCCGAGGCCTACAACGCTTGAGACAAAATAGCATTGTAGATGTTATTTTGTGAGAGCAACATACCCAAAAAAACATCGTTTAGGGCCTCAAAATGGCCCCGGAAGTTCAGGAGCCGAAAAAAATGCTAAAAATAGTAAATTGCCAAAATTGCCAAAAAGTCGTTTTAAGCCATTTGGAAAAGGTGGGTGGCCACCGATATCCACCTAGATCAATAACCTTGGCGCAACACATCCTATCTAGACTAAGGACTCTAGAAAACTCTAACGCACTAGGAGTCGAATATTGATAGGGAGACTATACCCACACTGCACAAAAAAGGTTGACAAGACACAAGAGGACGACTACCAGGGAAGTCACGGCTTCATCAACCACCCGACCCATTCATCTAGTCTAAACTAGTCGGCATTTACAAATTGTTTTAGACATTGAGTATCCATCAAAATTTAGCAAGTCTAAATTATAATTTAGTCTTTAACTTATCAACTGATTAACAATTAATACAATTCAATCGGCCATTCTACTTTACACCATAGTCGTTACTTTCAATCTAAATAACATCACCTTTGAATCAATCAGAAATTCTACAATACAATCAAGCATTAATTTCAATCGAGATAACCTCAATTACGAATAAGTTCGACAATGTTGCATTATGATTTAATCATTAACTACAATTTAATTTAGTAAGATTAATCTATACTTTGGTCAATACTCCTAAACTCATTTAACCATTAATCACCATCTAAAAGGATAATTCTAATTAATCCCCAAATTTACCATCTAACTATCAAATGACAATATATAACTACATTATCCACATCAATGTAAAATGTTACAATATCACACTTGTAATCAAATAAATTACACATGTCGTCTATCTAAGATATTCGTACCAAAAATAACTAGTTGTCTATAACATTAAAAAGGGAACTATTGACTGTTAACACTGTTGTAGCAATTGACATCGTTGTGGCAATTAATATTAAGAAGGAAATTGTTGTCCTTTGACATTGTTGTAGCAATTATCCTGGCAATTAACATGGCAGTGACATAGCAATTAATCTGACCAATAAGATGGTTGTAGCAATTAATATTTGGCAATGAGAAGGCTGGGTACACTCAAATTGAAGGAGAATAAGAAGACAATACAAACGGTAGAAGGATCAACCCGTGGTCATTCAACAATCAACGCAGTCAACATTCTAAATAGAAAATTCATGTCCCTTCAACAGCGAACTCAGTCATTTTTTTTTTGGGGAAAATCTGTGGTTATTTACATCCAACTCAGTCACATTTAATAGGAAAAACATGGGCATTTAAACAGCAATCTCAGTCTCATTTTAAAATCAAAATCATGGGCATTTAAACAACAATCTCAGTCTCATTTTAAAAGCAAAATCGTGGGCATTTAAACAGCAATCTCAGTCTCATTTTAAAAGAAAAATCGTGGGCATTTCATCAGCAATCTATGTCAACTTTTAAAAGCAAAAACATGGGCATTTCAACAGCGATCTCAATCAACTTTTACAAGCAAAAACATGGGCATTTAAACACCAATCTCTGTCAACTTTTAAAATAAAAAACATGGGCATTTCAACACCAATCTCTGTCAACTTTGAAAAGAAAAAATGTGGGCATTTCAACAACAATATCTGTCAACTTTTAAAAGCAAAAACGTGGGCATTTCAACAGCAATCTCTGTCAATTTTTAGAAGAAAAAACGTGGGCATTCAACAGAAATCTCTGTCAACTTTTAAAAGAAAAAATGTGGGCATTCAAATACAATCTCTGTCAACTTTTAAAAGAAAAAATGTGGTTTCCCTTTTTCATTACCCAGATGCCAAATGAAAACGCATACATCAATGACCAAAATGCCCTTCCCTTATCAGGATACCAATTAGAAAAACGCAGACAGGGAAACGATTTTGTTTTTCCATTGCCAAGATACCAAGCCAATGCAAATATGAATATCACAAAAAACGTTTTTTCATTTCCAGGATACCAAATACAAAAATGCAGACGGGGAATCAAATCATTTTTCCATTGCCAGAATACCAATACAATGCAGACAGGAATGACAAACAAAAACGTTTTTCCATTCCAGGATACCAATATAAAAATGTAGACATGAAATCAATTTGTTTTTCCAAAATATAAAAATGCAGACAGGGAATCAAATCATTTTTCCATTGCCAGAATACCAAATATAAAAATACAGACAGGGAATCAAATTGTTTTTCCATTGCCAGAATACCAATACAATGCAGACAACAGTAAGAAAAACACAAGGATCCAATGGGAAAATTCATTGAAATGATCGCAGGGATTCTATCATTCAAGGCGCAGAGAAAAACCAACAAGGACACAAGATAATCCATACACAGAGGTCTTTGCTAGATGGCGCAAGTCAAATAATCAGCCAAGGACAATAAGGGAGGTAGATGTTCGACATGAATGTCCTTCGCTCATCATCTACACATAGAAAAGCAGGGTGTTGAGATCTATAGGTCTATTAATGTCGAAGTGATGACTGTAGATCAAGCTCCTAACCAACTACTCAAGAAAGGACTGATGAGCTAGGGACGAAAGGCAAAAACAACCACAATCTTCACAAATCATTACACCACGGGGCGGTCAAGACATGTCGGGAATCGAAGGCCATGGGAGTCAATCAATCATCGAGCTATAGGCTATGGAAAAATTTAGTCATCAAGTAGAATGCCAAGACAATCAATTTACTTACCCAATTAAACATGCAGATCCAAAGCATAAATCCTACTACAATCTACCATGCAAAAATAAAGAAATTGTATCGTTGCCTGATCACATGCTCTGAGTTGATGTCTTGCGTACTCCGTGCAACTCTCGCTTGTCGACCGACGAGACTTCACCGGTACCTCCCAGCCAATTCTAGGGGTACTCTTCTTCCCCCTTATCCCCCTGAGCCGCAAAGGGGCCACACACACTAACCAAGAATCAACTAGCTCCCAGCTCACCTCGCAAGGTTGAGCTACCACTCCTCACAGAGTTGGGTATCCCAACTCCCACAAGCTAAGTCATTCAATTATAGATTTTTGCAATGTAGCGTTACGCAAACATAATAGCTCATTCCTCCTTCTCCTCCCTCCATTATATAGAGTTTCGAACTCCTTTACCTTCCAAAATCCCATTTAAATTAATGTTTAATAAATTAATTCCTAAAAATCCTCCCCGTACAAGTGTCACCCATCCCCTTCATTCCTCCATAAATTAATTTCTTTAATTAATTAATTACCCTTATTTCCCTCACCCACCTAGACTCACTCCTAGAATCACTCCTAAGTGTCCCCAAATTCCCTTACAGGTTTTAATGACTTTCCCCATTATTAATTTGCTAGTTCAGTTTAAATTAGAAAGTTTTTAAATGGTAGATAACTTACTAAGTTGGACTAACTGCTTTTTCCTAGTGTTTCCCCTCTCTTTTAAGGTTTCTGTTTTTTCTAGTTTCCTAATTATTTTAGATTTTCCCTTTTTTCCTTTTTAATTAAACTCAAAAAGGCATGTGCAGAAACTTACCCTTCTTCCCCCTTTTTTAATGAATTAAATTTTTAATTACCATAAAAGTAAAACAATCATTCCCCTTTGTAAGTTTTTATCCCAAAAGATTTTTATAAAACACTTTAATTGCTTACCCCCTTCTTGTCACAAGGTTAATGAAGATTATCCTTATTATTTATTTTATTTTATTTTTTTATTTTTATTTTTATATATGTTTATTTTTATTATTATTATTTTATTTTATTTTTTATAAAAAGGTATAATTTTACCACCAACAAAGATTAGACCTAGACTTTAATTTTCATGTTGGGCGACAATTTATTAGGGAAATTGTTTTAAAAATTTCCTATCATGTTATTCATCCTAAGGCCATCTAGGTTCATTCATTTATCATTAACAATGTGATGTGCCCTTCAGGACGCATTAGGTGCTCCAAGGGTGTCACTCGCCTCATCTATTTCCCTTACGCAACGTGCCCTTCAGGACACACTACGTGCTCCAAGGGTGCCACTCACCTCTTTCCATTTTTCTTGCATGACGTTCCCTTCAGGATGCACCACGTGCTCCAAGGGTGCCACTCGCCTCTTGACTGACTTGGTAGACATCAAAAACCCCTGGAGTCAATACTCCGCCAAATGAACTTGTGGGAGACTAAAGGCCTCTAAGGAATAAGTCCCCCGCCTTATTGTGCGCCCCTTAAAATCATCGTGAGCGACTGTCGCAATCTGCACTCACGGCATCGTGGGTCCTCTCGAACTAGGTAAACGTTAACCTACAGTTCAAGCCATGGCGAGAGTGCTAGTAGGTTGTGGAAGGGTTGTTGTCCACACCTCTCCCTCAACATCTTTGGTAGTCGTGCATGACCCCTATACTCCACATGTGAGTCTGGTCGGAAAGTTATCATCAACCTACATCATCAACGAATCATGTCAAAAATATATTCATAATCATATAGTCTAATCAGATGCACTAATATCACATATAAAACAATCAAACCCCGATAGTTCACTCCCCGAATCGATCTGGATTCCAAGGGGTTCCATCGATGCCTCTGCACCCTCGAGGTCTGAAATCCTGCACACTCAGTAAAACCGAGTCAACAGCACCTGTCTATGTCAATGCAGCAAAACAACATGACCTCAACCCATAATGTCTCAATCAAAATCAATGTTTTAATAGCATAATAATCCGGACCACTTGCGAGCAAGTGTCCTCAAAGAATAAGTTCGCTCAGTGCGCAAGAGCGCGATGTTACACAAATGGAGGATCCATTAAATTCCTCTTCCCATTATTGATGAGAGAATCATACTCCTTTCTCATTGATTCTGTCCACTCATCATGAGAAGAATCTTCTTCAAAAGAAGTTGGTTCAAAGTTAGTAAATAAATTCAATTCACAATCATATGAAAGATTCATATTATTTACATCACCTTAATATAAATTATATACATCAGCTCCATCTTGTCTTGTAGAACTTATGGTTCTTGTCTTTCCAACATCATCACGACAAACATTTTCAAGTGTATTTATGAGCCACTTTAGACCTTTCTGAGATGGTCCAAGTTGCTCCACTAATTGAGATGGTGTTGCATTCCCATCAAGGTTCATTGTAACGTCCCCCACTACTAAACCGAGCAAAATTTAGCATTTTATTTTACTGATACCGTTAAATCAAAAACATCTAATAGGCAAAAAAAAACCATGCATATAAAAAAATTCCAATGAAATTGAATGCAAATAATTAAATATACACATAGCAACATATAATTTCTCAAAAACATAGAGTTTATGCACAACAATATAAACCCATAAATAAAGCATTGAACATAGATAAAATACTCATATTTTAAATCAAATGTGCAACCAAATGCAAAGGATGGACGTTCCACCCAACCATAGACTTGGTTCTCCAAATCTCAACAGCAAGCCACTCTTGAGTTGGGGATAAGAATCCACAAGAAAGGGTGTCACCTAAGGATGTTTATTGCCCACTTACAACAAGCTAGTTTCCTACATCCATCCCAATCCACCATCTCTCTTCCCCACAACCTGCACAACCCAAAGAATGGGATCCCCTTATATACCACTTAGTCCTTCAAGCTATCCCCATTCCCTCTAGAGCTCTATCAGAGCTTGGCTAGGAATCTCTCTTGATAGAAACTCCAAGGAATTGCAACTGCAATAGAAAACTCTCAACAACAAAACATTTTCTTTGCACAACAAAACTCACTCTACATGCCTAAAAGTTGCTTCTTCTTGCGTTTTCTACTTCCAAACAACTACTACACATGCCCACTATGGCTTCTTTCCAGCTCCAGCACTCTGCACCCTCTTATTGTCCTAAAAACTACCTATAAAAAATTCCCTCCTTTTTCATACAAATTTCATTTTTCCCCAAGCCAAATGACTCTCACTCTCCCCAATGTTGATTTACTTCAGCCCCCTGCTCCCAACAACTATGGGATGTGACTCTTCACACCCACCCTCTTACATATATTCAATGATTGGGATCTCATACACTCAAAGGTAAAAATTAGAAGGTTCACTCAAAACAAGAATTAGGAATGGTTGGAGATTTAAGACACGTGAATAAAAAATAAAAAAACCTTTTGACCCCTCCTCTCTTGTGGAAAATTCAGCCCTCGTGACTTTCTCCATGTCTATTTGTAGTCATCATCACATTTTTTATTATTATTATGATATACAATTTTTTCATAACAAATATCCACGCCCATGGCCATACATTATATTTACATTACATATCACTAAAATGGGGACAAAAAATGAGGATGTTACATTCATCATTTCAATCCTCTCAATCACATCATCCAATTGAACTCGATGTTTTGATGAAGTGGTTGGATATTCATCATGAGGGGGAGATGGCACTTCAAAAGGATATTCCAAATATTGATTAAAGATAGGGAGGCCCCCTTCAAGATGTGGAATTTCATAATCAAACTCATGATATGTCTTTACATGGGTGAATTTATCCATATGATCAAGTTGTCACTAAACAGTCTTTTCACTCTTGGTAGATTCAAGAAAAATCACATCTCTGGAAAGAATGAACTTCTTATTTACCTTGTCGTAAAGATGATGTGCCTCGATGGTATTTGAGTACTCCAAAAAAATGCATTGTTGACTCCTTGCACCAATTTTTTTTATTTTCTCTTTAAGAATTAAGGCATAGCAGATGGAACCAAATACCCCGAGATGCCTCACCAAAGGAATATGACCATACCACCTTTTATAAGGAGTCTTATTCCCAAGAACATTATATTAATCATGTTTCTCACATACACTACACATAGAATTGCATCAGCCCAAAACATCAACTTCACTTTCTTGAAAAATAACACTGAACATAACATATTCAAGAGTGACATGTTAATTCTTTCTACTACACCATTCTAGTAATAATTGTATGGAGTAGTGATTTGATGCTTGATCCCATGTTGATGAAGATATATTTCAAACTCATTTGAAATGTATTCCCCTCCATTATCAGTACAAAGAGTGTCAATACGAGATTGAGCTTCATTTTCAATCCATAGATGAAAAAAATTTAAAGTTTCAAATGCTTGAGATTTATGTTTCAACAAATAAACCCAATACATGTTTTTGTAGTAATAAATAAAATTCATGATATATATATATATTACCAAAGGTAGATCAAACACGCATGGGGCCACACAAATCAAAGTGTATCAACTCTATATTTTTGCGTGCTCTCAAAGTGGAATCATGAAAATGTTGTTTGTTGTGTTTACCGAGAATACATGCTTCACATTGCTTCAAGTTCCTTCTAATGGTAGGAAAAATAGAGACACCATTTTTCTTCAACACATTAATACTATCATACTTGATGTGCCAAAATATAGCATGCCACAAGAGACTACATGGGAATGTACCTTCATCATGGTGAGAGAGGTAAGAAAAATTGTATCCCCGTGTTGATGTCCTTTTCAGCTTCAACTGTTTTTCCTCTTCCCATCCTATCATGATGACCATGTTGTCAAAAGACCTCCTTATTTTCCCATCCTATCATGATGACCATGTTGTCAAAAGACCTCCTTATTTCAGATATTACATTGAACATGTGAATGCAATGGCCTTGCTTTTGAATATGCATAAGAGACAGTAATTTCCTCGACAACTCGTGAAGATGGAGAACATTAAACAAAAGAAAATCCTAGAATCAAGGTAATTTGAGCTTGATGGTGTCAATTCTCATAGGTTTGAGACTAGATCCATCTAAAAATATTAATATACCATCTACATTTTCATTCAATTCATCAAAGAAGTCTCTTTGAAAATTCATGTGGCAAGTTGCACCAGTATCAAAAAAATATGCATCTCTCCAAGAAGTAAATGAAATTTTGAACAATTCTTCATTTATGCTAGTACTTCAATGAGAAATAACAAATTGAGTAGGTTCATGGGATTTATTGTTTTCTTCTTTTTGTTCCTACTTTTATTTGATCTTCTCCCATGGAATCCTACATGTCTTCACTTCATGTCAATTCTTACCACAATAGACATAGTGAAGACAAGATCTTTCACAGGCACTGAGAGTAATGTTCATTATTCCTCAAGGAGCAGTCATGTTGACTATCAATAGTCTATTGTCCAAGATATATCTATTGAAAATATCAACGCCTTTATATGCTTGTTCAATAGTTCCCATGGTCACAAAACCAAATCCATGTGAGTTTCTAGTTTCTCTATCCATAATGATATTAACATCCAAGACTTATCCAACACCTTCAAAAATCTCTCCAAGATGTGGGTTATCCAAGACTTATCCGACACCTTCAAAGAGCTCGCTAAGCTCCAAGTTATCTAAGTTGAAGGTAAAATCCCCCACAAACAACTTCATCATTTTGAGGAATGATATCTCTATAATATTGGATAGCTCTAAAAACGATGGCTCTAGATCACTGTTGTAACACCCATGTTTCCCCCAAATTGTAAATATTATTATTGTGAACAAGACTATAGAAAAATATGTCATGTGAATGTTGGATAGACAATGAACCTTGCTATAGAAAGCAATGTAAATATTTTATTAATCAATAAAAGTAAATTGTGGCGTGATTGTTGAAAGAGGGTTTCTAGTATAGATCATGATGCATGAGAGGGGGTGGTAAGGGGTACCATTAATGGTTGAGATGACCCCTTCCCGGTCAGTACTCTACTAGATATAAATTTCTCAAACCCATAACAGTATTCTGGCCCAGAAAATTTAATTACCAGTTATGTTGGTAGTTGGGAAGTCTTCCTAAATAGTTAATGAGGATATGGGAAGAGTACCATCCGAAAGACTTCCTGATATGACCCACAAAATCTTGTTGGGTAAGGAAAGAAAAGGAAGGAAAATAATGGGAGGCAGAGGGAAGAAAAGAAGGAACATGAATGGGTATGAGGACCATTCAAAAAAAGAGAAGAGCATGTGAGGCTCTCTGGTTCTGAAGAATAGATGAAAAACTAAGTTGTTATGGTTTCAGGAGAGACTGGATAGTGTTTTCTAATCAAGTTGATAAAGAGAGATATAGTGATTGAGTGAGCAATCACGAGAGGCTCCATTTCTTTGTGGATAGAAAACTAGACTACCAACTTCCTATGGGAAAAGGATAGTAACCTTTTCCCCTTTCTCTGAAAAAGAAGAAACTCTCTCATGGCATCATGATCTAGATAGGGGGATTCCAGTGGAGGAAGACTCCAAGAGAAACTGTGTCTATGTTTGGGTGGAAAAGGGAACCCCTTTCAGCGGTTGCCAACTAATTTCCAAAGTTTAGATAAGTGAATTTTTTAGTTTATATTGTATTGAATGGTTTTTTTAATAAATTAGTTTTCTTGAGCTAAATGATGTCATAATTTGTTTATCTTGTTGAATGGTAAAAATAGTAACTTGTATGGCCTTGTGGCCTTGGAATTTTGAAGTAGAATTTGAATATCACCCTATGTTAATGGATTTCTATTTAAACATGTTTAGTGAAGGAGGATTGTTAGTAATGGATTTTAAACAAATTTGGGGCAAACAACAAGCGATCCCCTGTCTAAATATGTGTATGTACTAATCCTCCAAAAGATTGTCCAAGGATAAAATCTGTGAATACAGAGCTAGGACAGACTCTACAAAATCATTCTGAACGTTTCCATCCCTCGAAATCCCTTTTCATGTTATAGAATTTGAGTTATGTAAATGGAAGGCGCTTCCTTCAACCCATTATTCCAAGGGAGCACAAGCTCGAGTCCACGGACTTAACCAAATCTTGGGTAAGATTTAGGAGTGTATCCCTTGAGGGCTTGTCAACGTCCCATATGACCAGAACCATGGAACCTTTCTGTACACTAACAAAGGAGCTAAGCCTTCCATGCTTCGATATTTCAGAGGTCTGAGACTTTGGGATGTTTGAATTTGGAAACACTCCAATCTTGTTGAAGGAAACCTACTAACATAGTTATCCAATGGTCTAAACGATAACTAGCGGTTTTTTATCTGTTACCGTGTGATCCACCTTCTCTTTAAACCCTAACCAACTCCTTAGTCATGGGGACCTTCTATACCGTTGATCTTGATCACAGATCAATGGTATAATATTCGTTGTCCTCCTCTTATGGATCGATAGTGGATAACACACCTGAACCATCTACCTCATCGGACAGCCAACGATATTTTTCTACTTCGTGAATTCATGACTCATATGATCGTGAATCTTTCAACCTCTCTGGAGTATTACTAGTTGAGGAGGTCATGAAGTAGTGAAAATTGGATGTTGTCAGTTCACACTCCTACTTATTCTATCCTTCTATTGTTCCCGATTGAACAACCAAGAAGGATCCTGAAGGATCTCAGATCAATGGTCCATGTAACTTCAGGACTTTGTCCTTTGGGACTTAAGGAGTTTGAAGTAGAGCATAACCTGGGCTATAGCCGAAGACCGGAGATTAATTAACTACTGAGATTAAATAAATATCCATATTAGCCTTAAGTTATCATCATAGGTACACCCATGGGACCCTCTCAAGAGTCCAGAACTTTGGTACTCTAGAGCTCCGGGAAAACTCGAGGATGTAGGGAGGTGGTTTAAACGTCGAAGTGTCAAAGAAATGAAATTTTATAGGTCAAATTTTCCAACCCCTATTGGATGGGCCCACATTTTATATGGTGATGTGGTGTGCCTAGATGGTTCCATGTGGCATCATGGGATTTGTCACGAGTTAGGTGTGGAACCCCCCCTTGTCAAGTCTAAACCATGTTTTAAGTGTGGAAAAATATCAACCATCGGATCTAAGGGTGGATCGATCCCTGTCATATATTTTGGAGGGAAAGGAGACTTCGGGACTTCGGGACTTTGGGTCTCCAGGGATGTTGTAAACATGTACAAGAAAGATGGAGGGTTGAAGGTCCAGTATTGGTGACGATTGGGAGATACTCCCTACAACCAGCAACTACGTCATCTTCAGGGGATGACAACCTAGGTCACAACTGTGCCATGTCAGACGATACAAGAAGGGTAAAGCTACATGGATGCCACATGGTGAAGGGGATGGTCATTGGCCAATGATGCCTCAAAAACTTTGGAATGCTATAAATTTTAAACTAGAGCTCGATTTTGGGTAAGGTTTTAATCGTTGGAAATATCTCGGAGAGCACACAACGATGGTGTCCTCATTCGAGGAATTCAGGGAGTTGTAGGAAAGTAGAAAATTTATACCCCCATCCTTTTAAAGGCTACTTAGGGGGTCATGTGTATGACAGAGTGGTATTAGAGAGAGAAACAATAGTTGGCCTATTTGGGCTCATGAAAGAGAGGAATAAAATTTTAATAAAAAAACTTTAAGGGGTAGGGCATCCTACCCTAACCCTCTATTAAAGATTATTTAAGATTTACTACTGAAAAGAATGAGACTTTTTTTTGTTTTCACATTTTTTAAATTTGAACTGCATATTGTTGTTATATGTGGAATAATGAAGTTAATTTTCCAAGAAGCATGCTAACATCGAGAGTTCACTCGAAGAATCCTCTAGTGTGTAAACTGACAGTTCCAAGGAATTGTCTAGCAATGGGACGAGTTCACCCTTTCAAGGGAGAAGAAAAAGAAGAAAATGAGATAAGAGTTATGGCCTTGAAGAGTTTAAGAAAGCCAAGCCGACCACTTTTTATGGGGAGATTAAGAAGGGGGGAGAAGTAGAAGCTTGACTACTTGGCCTAAAGAAGTACTTCAGAGTTCATAACTACTCTGAAAACTTAAAGACTTGAATAGCCATTTTCAAATTGAATGGAAAGGCCTCCATATGGTGGGAGGACCTTAGAAATGTGAAAGGAATCCATGAGAAGGAGTTGTCATGGAAACAATTTGAGAAATATTTCAAGAACAAGTACCTATCTGAGAGGTACTATGATGAAAAGACTAAGGAGGTCTATGAACTCAAGTTAGGAAAGCACACCACGAATGAGTATTTCAACAAGTTTCTTGATATGATAAGGTATGTACATTACATCAAGGATGAAAATAAAAAGATGTAGCAATTCATTAGTGGACTGCCTCAATCCTTTTGAGACAGAATCAAGTTTGATGAACCTAAGACCTTAGAAGATACCATTAGAAAGGCAATGTATTGCTATGAGCAATTAAAGCATAAGGTAGGACTCCCTAAATATTGGAAGAAGGAAAGCAAATTGGGATTTAAGAAGAAGGGGTTTAAACCCTCAATATTTAAGAACCCTGGGAAAGGCTCAAAGATGAGTCTTCCTACTAAAAGTGTGTATCAGCAAAATTTCCCATCCCAAAATGGAAATAAACCCTTGGATCATCCCCGGGAAACACTGATAATACAAAGAGAGAACTGTTGAAATGTTGGGGATGTGGAGAATAAAATTTGTTGAGGGACTGCCCACGTAGACAACAAGACATTAGGAGCATCTACAACATCCAGGAAACTATCATAGTCAATGATGTGGCCAGGAGCATGCCACAAATTTATGCATCCTTGGATAATAGACAATATGATCACCAAGATTCAGTAGTGGAGATGCAAGGTATGATTGCCAACCATCTTGTTTCTATTTTTAGTGACCCTAGTTCCAATATGAGTTATGTTGCCCCGTAAACTATTGATAAATGTAAATTGTAGCCAGAAAAACATGCTAAGTCATGGCTGGTACATCTAGCCACTGGAACAAAAAGAAAAGTTACAGAGGTCCTTCCATCATGCAAATTCATTGTGAATGCGTTGTCCACCAAAACATCATTAAACATACTTCCTATAGGATATTACGACATGTTTCTTTGCATGGATTGGTTGGTTTCCTATAAAGTCAAGATAGACTGTTACAATAAAACATTAGAATGTGAATATGAGGATGGGAGAAAAAAACTCTATAGGGAATTCAAAAACCTATCTTAGTGAGACAAATCTCATCCCTTCAAGTGAAGAAGTATTGCAGAAAATGATGTCCTTTGTACTCAATACAAGTACTGAACTTTGTTGAGGATAGTGAAACAAGTTTAGAGGACCACCTTGTATTAAGAGAGTACAAATATGTGTTCCTAGAAGAGGTACCAGGTCTACCTCCAAGAAGAGATATTGATTTCTCAATAGAACTTGTACGAAAGGCGGTTCAAATGTCTAGAGCACCCTATTGAATGAGTACACCAAATTTATTTGAGCTCAAACTACATCTGAAGGAGATGTTGGACAAGGGTTACATCTGGCCTAGTGTGTCCCCTTGGGGTGCACTAGCTTTGTTTGTAAAAAAAATGGGTGGCACACTCAGGCTGTGCATAGACTATAGACAACTCAACAAGATGACAATTAAGAATAAGTATCCCTTATCATGAATTGATGACCTATTTGACCAGCTAAGGGGTGCTACAATATTCTCCAAAATTGACTTAAGGTTTGTATATCATCAAGTCTGAATTAAGGATGAATACATCCATACAACAACCTTTAGGACAAGATATGGGAACTATGAATTTGTGGTGGTTCCATTTGGGCTTACCAATGCACCAGCCAACTTTATGTGCTTGATGAATAATGTACTCAGTAAATTATTGGATAGATTTTTGTTGGTCTTCATAAATGACATTTTTATATATTCTAAGAGTAGGGAAGAGCATGAAGAACACCTCAAGTTAGTGCTTCAAGTGCTAAGAGAACACCATCTCTATGCAAAGTTTAGTAAGTGTGATTTCTTTTCAAATAGGGTTAATTACTTAGGCCATGTCATCACTGAGGAAGGAGTGGTAGTTGACCCTGACAAGATCAAATCCATCATGGATTGGCCTACACCAAGAGATGTCTCTTATATCAGGTCCTTTATGGGCCTAGCGGGATACTATAGGAGGTTCATAAAGGGGTTATCAAGGATTGGTTGTTTGATCACCTCCCTACAGAAAAAGGGAGTTAAATTCATTTGGATAGTAGAGTGTGAGGAGAGTTTTCACCAACTAC
Organism: Picea sitchensis; assembly: GCA_010110895.2. NCBI lineage: Eukaryota > Viridiplantae > Streptophyta > Pinopsida > Pinales > Pinaceae > Picea > Picea sitchensis. The sequence continues at coordinate 5,490 of SNQJ01S0164691.1, read as the reverse complement.
AAGACCTTTTGACCAATGCACTAGTGCTGAAAATTGTCGACCCAAACAAGGAATTACTGGTGTGTACACATGCTATCAAGGAAGGACTCGGAGGAATCCTCATGTAAGAAGGGCATGCAATCTGTTACGAATCCAGAAAATTAAATGAACATGAAACAAATTATGTGACATGTGATTTGGAATCGGATGCCATAGTACATGCACTAAAAATGTGGAGGCATTACCTCCTAGATAAAATATTTGTACTCATGAAAGACCACAGTGGATTGAGATACTTGTTTGACCATCCCAAAATCAATGTTAGGCAAGAGGTGGATGGCTTTCCTTAGTGAATTTGATTTTGAAATCAAACATATTAAGGGAAAGGAAAACATAGTGGTTGATTCCCTCATTAGAAGTATGAAAGTGATTCACTTGGAAGCTATGAGTACCTTTCAATCATACCTCAAGGAGAGAGTCGAAAGTGCACAAGAATTAGATGCGTTCTTCAAAACTATGAAAGAATGCTTAGAAAAAGAACCCACGTGGATGAAGTATGAGGGATATCAAATATTGAATTATGGCATGCTAACTTACAAATCATATAGGTTGTATATCCCAAATTGTGATGACTTGAAGAGGTTCATAATGGATGAATTGCATAAAATACCGTACACCGGTCACCCTGATTATCAGAAGATGATCACAGCCACCAAGAAACTATTTTATTGGTCGAGAATGAAGAAGGACATAGTTGAATACTTGGATAAATATTAGAATGTCAACAATTCAAGGTGGACCACAGGTACCCAGTAGGGATGTTGTAGCCCCTACCAATTCCAAAGTGGAAATGGGAAACCATCTCCGTGGATTTTATCACTGGATTGCCTAAATCAACCAAGCAGAATGATGTCATTATTGTAGTTGTGGATAATTTGAGCAAGGTTGCTCACTTCATTCCTATGAATTCAATTTGCAAGGAAATAAACATTGCCAATATATTCCTGAAATAAATATTTAGACTGCATGGCATGCCTAAAAAAATCATATTAGACAGAGATACAAAATTTACTTCAAATTTTTGGAAATATCTGTTTGTTGGTTTTGAAACTGAATTTATATTTTGTGAATGTTGGACAGAAAATGAACCTTGCTATAGAAAGTAATGTATATATTTTGTTAATTAATAAAAGGAAATTGTGGCATGACTTTTGAAAGAGGGTTGCCAGTATAGATCATGATGCATGATAGGGGATGGTAAGGGGAACCAGTAATGGTTGAGATGACCCCTTCCAGGATGGTACTCTATTGGATATAAATTTATTAGACCCATAACAGTGTTTTGGCCCATAAAATTTAATTACCATTCAAGATGGTAGTTGGGAAGTCTTCCTCGAGAGTTAATGAGGAGATGGGCAAAGTACCATCTGAAATACTTCCTAATCTAATCGACGAAATTGTGTTGGGTAAGGAAAGAAAAGGAAGGAAAATCATGGGGGGCGAAGGTTAGAAGAGGATACTAAGCGAATGGGTATGAGGACCATTCAGAAAAAGATAAGAGCACACGAGGCTCTCTGGTTTTGAAGAAGAACTGAAAAACTAAGTTTTTCTGGTTACAGGAGAGACTAGACAGTGTTTTGTAATCAATATGATAAACGGAGTTGCAGTGATTGAGTGAGCGATCATGGCATGCTCCCTTGCTTGGTGAATAGAAAACTGGAATGCCAATTTTCTGTGAGAAAAGGAGAGTAAGATTTTCCCCTTGCTAATCAAAAGCATAATCTCTCTCATGGAATAATGATCTAGCTAGGGGGAGGCCAGTGGTGGAAGATTCCAAGAGAAACTATGAATATGGTTGGGTGGAAAAGGGAACCCCTATCAACAGTTGCTAACTAATTTCCAAAGTTCAGATAAGTGAAATTCTGAGTTTATATTGTATTGAATGGTTTTGTTAATAAATGAGTTTTCTTGAGCTAAATGATGGCATAATTTGTTTATCTTGTTGAATGGTAAAAATAGTAACTTCAATGGCCTTGTGGCCTAGCAAGTTTGAACTAGAATTTGAATATCACCCTCTGTTAATGTCTTTCTATTTAAACTTGTTTAGTGAAGGAGGACTATTAGTAATGGATTTTAAATGAATTTGGGGCAAACAGTGAGCAACCCCCTGTCGAAATCTGTATATGTACTAATCCTCCAAAAGATTGTCCAATGATAAAATCCACAAATACAGAGTCGGGACAGACTCTACAAGATTGTTCTGAACTCTTCCATCCCTCGAAATCCCTTTTCCTGTTATATAATTTGAGTTCTGTAAATGGAAGGCGCTTCCTTCAAACCATTCTTCCAAGGGACCACATGCTTAAGTTTGATTTCTTAACCAAATCATTTAGGAGTGTATCCCTCGAGGGCTTGTCAGCGTCCCATATGACCAAAACCCTGGAACCCTTCGCTATGATCAAAAAAAAGTTAAGCCTTTTGTGCTTCGAGACTTCGGAGGTCCAGGACTCCGGGATGTTTGAATTTCGCAACACTCCAATGTTGTCGAAGGAAACCTACTAACACAATTACCCAATGGTCTGACCAACAAATGGCGGTTTCTGATCTGTTACTGTGGGATCCTCCTTCTCATTAAACCCTAACCAACTCCTCAGTCACGGGGACCTTCAACACTATTGATCATGATCACAGATCAACTGCATAATCGTCGTCGTCCTCCTCTTATGGATCGATGGTGGATAAGACACCCAAACCATCTACCTCATCGGACGGTCGGAGGGATTTCGCTACTTCATGAATTCACGACTCATATGACCTTGAATCCTTCAACCTCTCTAGATTATTATCGGTCGATGAGATCCTGAAGTAGTAAAAATCGGATGCTACCGGATCACACTCCTGTGTATTCTATCCTTCCACGTAACTTCGAGACTTCGAAAGTTTGAAGTAGAGTGTAACCTGGGCTATAGCTGAAGACCGAAGATTACTTAACTACCGGGATTAAATAAATCTTGGGATTAGCCTTAAGCTATCATCGTAGGTATCCCATGGGACCCTCTTTCGAAGTCCAGAACTTCGGGACTACAGGACTCTTGGAAAACTTGAGGATGTAGGGAGGTGGTTTAAATGCCGAAACATTGAAGTGTCGAAGAACGAAAATTTCTCAGGTCGAAGTGTCCAACCACGATTGGACGGGACCACATATGCTATGATGATGCGGCATGCCTGGATGGTTCCATGTGGTGTCGTGGGATTTGTCGCGATTTAGGTGTGGGACCCCCCCTTCTCAAGTCTAAACCATGTCTTAAGTGTGAACAAATCTCAACCATCGAATCTACGGGTGGATTGATCCCCACCATAGATTTTGGAGCGAAAGGAGACTTTGGGACTTCGGGTCTCCGGGGATGTTGTAAACCTGTACAAGAGCGACGAAGGACCAAAGGCCTGGTATTCGCGACGACTGAGAGATACTCCCTGCAACCAGAAACTACGTCATCATTGGGGGATGACAACCCAGGTCATGACCATGCCATGTCAGACGATACGAGAAGGGTGAAGCTACATGGATGTCATGTGGCGAAGGGGATGGCCATTGGTCAATGAAGCCCCACAAACTTCGAAAGGATATAAATTTACAACTAGAACTCGATTTTGGGTAAGGTTTTAATCATTGGAAAGCTCTCGGTGAGCACACGTCGATGATGTCCTTATTCGAGGAATTCAAGGAGTTGTAGGAAAGCAGAAAATTTATAACCCCATCCCTTAAAAGGCTACTTAGAGGGTCGGGTGTGTGACAACTACCTTCCACCTGCACTTTTCTAAAAAGGTAGAGACAACTTTCAGATCACTCACAAAGAAAATACTCAAGCAAACTCCGCAACATTAGCTTCGCCTTCTTTATCTTTCACAAAAAAAATTCAAAAATTATTCTATGAGATTCCTAATCGTATATACAATACTGAGATGGGATGGATAACACGATGTTGTGTAATGAAGAACTTTTTCTATCATGTCAGAAATGATAACGGAACTCGAATAGACTCCATATCTAGAATTTTTCTTCGACTAAATGATTCCAGCAGTGCGTGGGAATTTTGTGTCTGCTAAATTCAATGAGAAAGTGTGCAATCCCTGTCGAGTTCCTTGAATTCAGCATCGAATTCCACTAGAATCTTCACAAAGTTTGATTACACCATCTTATCGAAAAAATGTATCAAATTCAGAGCTTCTCCTCATCTAAATGCTCGAGGAATATTCCAAGCGATTGAAAGCCCGAATTTCATGAGACGTGGGAAAATGCAAATGCATACAAATGAAGGTTTCAACGGGTGTCCCCATTTTCAGGGAAGTTGACAGTATTTCCAACGGGTTTCCCCATTTCCAGGGCAGTTGACATTATTTTGTGCCAAGGATTTGTTCAGTCACAAGTCTTTAGGTTTAAAAAATAGATTGTGGGTCATCCAAATCTTGCATAAAAACTTATATTGGAATCACTAGAGGTCAAGAATGTAGAGGAATAGAGGCCTGCCACCCTAGCCTTCACTTTGACATAGCAAAGAACCAACACAAAATGGCATCTCGGGACCTGCATGCTACAGGTCGGACCTTTCTGACCTTACCTACAAAAATTTTAAAGGTTCTTTAATATATGTGGCAATGCCACATTCGACCTAGCTAGGATGTTCATGGGTCACTCAACTCTAAATGGAACAAAACTTAAAGGATGATGAGAAATTTGCACAACTGGGTAAATGGATATCCGTAACTTGAATGTGCATCTAGATAAACTTAATGATAGGGAAGATTTGAGATGTTTCGTTAGACATACCATTGACAATCTAGAGATGAATAAATTCACACATTAATATTGAGATATACATAAATACATTGAGAGATTGAATCTTCATATTTCTAAATTAATTTTTATAATAATATTTACAGCATACTATAACCCCAAGGATTAGGTATCTAACCAATATAACCACAATTTTATGTCAATTAGTCACCAACACATTAAAACACAATGAACATGGGTATCAAATAGGGGTGCACTTTAATAAATTGCTTTACTATGTAAATAAAATATGTTCTTCTTAGAAAAACCCCACCATAATAACAACAAACCATAAATCTCAACCTAAGGTGCACCACCACCAAGGGATTATTACATCAAAAGTAATTATTCAACCTTATGAAAAAGGTTAGATCACCATCAAATCATATGTATTACCCCCCACTAACTCAAATGTAGGAAATAACACATAAATGAGGGTACTAACATCATTAAACAAATGTCCCCTAGGTGATGCCTGGAAAGTGTTACATCATAAAGTTAAATCATGTAGGAAAATCCCCCAAAGGAAATATGAATCATCCCACCATATCATAAGAGAAGAGGACATAAAGAAGTGTTAACCCATCCAATCATCAAGTATGTTCCCATCACGCATTCAACATATGAGGACTGTGATGTCCCGTCCCCAAGATTAGGCCAGCAGGGAGTGACTTAGT
>SNQJ01S0164690.1:0-14163 GCA_010110895.2 Picea sitchensis | reverse complement strand
TTCTCTTGGGAACATCCCACATCCAATGAGCATTAGCCCAATAGGACGTCCTAGCATCCCTTCCAAACTTGGCTTGCAGATTAGCATAATGTCTTTGAGCACTTGTCTGGGTAAAAGGGGTTTCATGCACATGTTTAATAACTTGATGATTAGATGTGATTGACATTGCTATGATCCCTGTGACTTATGAGCCCATGGAGGGCATATCTGTTGATGTTGCAGGGCCACACCCGATGGACAGGTACACATGGGGAGATGATTAGTTCAGACCTCCATGGGGCTAAAATCCCACTAGATGGATGCTGAGATCCCAACCGGGGGCAAAGACAAATCAGAGGATTGCATCGGAGAGAGAGGAGGACGTTTCACTAGGGACAGCCTGGCAGGCCTGGACCCAGGGGGTTTGTGCCCTTTCCACCATGATGTAGGCCTTGGAAGGCCCATGTCGTCACCCAGGTCACCCATGACTTCACCGAGCGTTTTGGGATGTTTTGGAGGCAGTTGTGTGCCAAGTGGCACGTGTGGCAGGTTCTTGAAGCCCAAGGAGGCCTAACGTTTTGCTCCAGGAGGCCAACGTTGCCCAAAAAGGGCCTAACGTCACCCTAAAAGGGCATGATGTCACATTAGTAGCTTGTTTTAGGGTTTAATTATGACGTTTAATGTAAAAACTGGATATCATTTGTAACTGGCCATGTCAGCCTTTTTGACCTAATTCTGGTCATTAGTATTGTATAAATAGGGGGAAAATCCATTTTATTTTGGATCATCTTTCACTCACACTTGTGAGGACTGAAATTTGCGCCCTCCTTAGGGTTTCTTGGCTGAAATTTTAGGCGCACTTGTTGAAGGAGGCTAATTTTTGTGTATTTTGGCAAGCTTCTTGGTGGATGTGTTCAACTAGGGATTTTCTTGATTATTCTTGATGAATGTAAGTGAATTTTCTGCAATTCTTCTTAATTGAATGGTTATGGTTTTATTTATCTTGCATTTACATTCAAGATTATGAAATTGTTTKATTAAACCCTAGGAAGACTAGCACATGTTATTGTCCTAGCTTCAAAAGCTTTCACCTACTAGATAATGTCAAAAGGCCAATTTTCTTGAAGCATGAACTAAGGCCTTGCCATTGCAACAACTTAGTATCCAATGCTTCATCCTAGCCGATTTTGCTTCATCATTGAGTTAAAGAGGGAGGATATCTACTAAGGCCTAGGGTTACCTACACCTTAGTAGCTAGTTTCCCCTAGGGTTTGATAATTGGAGCCTTGGGTTACCAACACTCCAATCTATCATTCTCTCGTCTTTGACTCTCCATTATCATTTTTCTTCAACATTTGCTGCTGCATCATTGACTCCATTTGCCCTAAAAGCACTAGTCTAAGTCCTCTCTTGAGTAATAGATCAACACAACCTTCAAAACCTACTCTTTGAGCAACCTAATAACACCTTCTAACCCTAGAATAGCCTAACCTACTAACAAAATTGCTGCTGTTACTAAAGTAAGCTACAGCCATTAGATGCAGCATTAAAAGCTCATAAAAGCAATTGAAAAGGCTGATTTATACCTTGTCTTATTTGCTTCTATCAAATGCTAGTATTGTGATTTCAATGGTTAATGATTCTTAGTCATTTTGAAGCTATTTTCAAGGCATTTAATGTGAAGTATTGCTCTATAAAGATTGCTGTTATAAAATTTCTGTTTACTTCATCATATTCAGCAAATTGTTTTTCTCAAGAAAGTCCATGGTTTTATGAAGTGCTAACCAGCAAGCGTACTTGCAAATATATCTAGTTTCTTGTTGCTTTGTTCCGGGCAGGTACACTTTGACATATTATCTTTTCATTGGTTATAAAACCGGACTTTCTGATCGGTGGTGACTTGTGAGAGGGGATCTTTATCTAGCAACTTTGACTTTGCCTTCTCAACCCCCCAGGTCACCGGGGACGTCTCCCCTGGGCCTACCACCCTAAATAGAAAGAGGCATCTTATTGAGGTGACAGTGATAGGATAGTCTCCCGTTACGCCAATTTGCTCTTCTTTAACCTTTTCTTCTATCAAAGTACAAATTGTGCGATAACAGGCAGGATAGTTGTTGGGGACCAAAAACTCTTAAGCAAGGAGGTTTGATATGTAAAGGAGTCAAAGATCGACTAAGTCCATGATTGGAGGAATTGTGAATGGTGAAAGTTCATTCCAAGAATTGTCCGAGTATGATCTAGCAAGTTGTGTGATGAACAAAGTAGGTGCAGGCATGTCGAGAGTTTATAAGTGTAGGTGCACATGAGAAAAGTGCATGAGTCCCATGGGCAAGTGCAATGAGAAGTCAGGCACATCTGATGTTGAGACATGCACCGGAGTGATGTGGATGGACAACTCATCAGACCGTTAAACCAGAAACTCAACTGCCCTAATGGATCATCACATTTTCTCTCTCTGTTTTCATCTTCCTGACACTTGTACAATAATGTGGTGTTAGATATGAACAAAGGAGGTGCAAACTGCTTCGTACGACACAATTGGTATTGATTACTCATGTTAATTTGTAGCCATGTATTACTGTTGGTTTACCATATTCAGTCTTGGCTTTTCTGATGGAATTTGCAGCTGTTTTCCTTCTAGGAGAAGTTGTGATCAGCAGCAGGTGCTTTATCTCTTACTTTGATCCATGTGAACGTCTACAATACTATCCTTACTATAGTTTTTAAGGAAATAACTGGTAGTTTATCATAAATGGAGCAAGAAACTTGAATTGAAATTTTACAAAGCTTGGAGCTAATGTGCATCGATATATTAAGAGTTTGGTGACTATGCCCTCAAGTTTCGACTATTGGTTCCAGTAATTTGTATTGGAAATGCTTTTGCATACTTATGGTATTGTAGACAAAATACCATGCAGATACCATTGCATTTCAGTACGGGCTTAGGTTGTTGTTCCTTTACTATGATACAATATTTGGCACTTTTGAAGGGATTTTTCAGGTCTCCTTCAATGATAGCTTGTGCCCATGACAACTTAGAGTAGTAATTTAGCTCTCATGTCTGAAGTGGTACTTCGCCTTGACCATAAACCAGTTAAATAGATTAAACTGAAACTAAAGAAATGTTGGAGGTAATTTGCTTGAATGGTTGCTGTCTGTGGCATGTTATGTTTTTTAGCATACTGCTTGTTATGGCATTTTTAAGATGATAATTGGAGTGCATTTGCTCAAAAAGTTGGTCAACATGTAACCGGACAAGATACTAGAATAAGTGATATCATCATCCTTATGCTTTTTTGTCTTTTCTATTGCACAGGCAAATAGCGGGCCTAATACTAATGGATCCCAGGTAATTACTGTTGACCATCAACTTGAGTTTTAATCTGTCCCTTCTAAAAATTATTTTATTTACATGAAAGCTTTTTATTTGTTTGCCTTCTGGTGGCAGCCACTGCTCTGGTTACATGCCTGTAAACACTAATAGACTCCTCTGTTTTTTCTGCTTATTTTATCAGCTCATTTGTAGCTTGTATTCTGGATATATTACATGCTGATTATTAATATTAAGAATGTATACTTTAGTTATGATTGATATTGCATGCTTTCTTAATTGATGTGTGAGACTTTGATATACTTTTGATATTGCATATTAGTTTGAAAGTTTAGGGTACATTCTGAATCTACTATTTTCTTATATCCTTTAGACCTTTTGAGTTTGAGACTCTAATTTGTATTTGACAAGGATAAATTGAATCTCAGTTTTCTATTTTGTTGCTTCTCTTTTTGTAAGCATCCTGGTGGTGAACTTGCTTTGAGTTTAAAAAATTCTGATCATGCATTTTGCTGCTTCTCTGCAGTTCTTTTTAACTTGTGCAAAATGTGATTGGCTGGACAATAAGCATGTGGTTTTTGGGGTGAGTTTTTCCTAATTGATGTTCTCGAACAGGTTCTTAAAGTTTGTTTAACAATAACAGAAGAGTTGCCTTAGATCTTTTTATAATTTTCCAGTATATATCTTTGTTCTTTGTATACTCTTATCTCAACGTTGCAGACTTGATGGACTTTCACTTTTATTGGTCAGAGAGTGCTAGGAGAAGGACTCTTGGTTGTGAGGAAAATCGAAAATGTCCAAACTGGGCCCAATAATCGACCCAAGCTACCTTGTGTTATTGCTGAGTGTGGTGAAATGTAACAATCAAATGCCTGTCAATATTGTGTCATAGGATGATTGCTCATGGATGTTAGTATGACAAGCCTGAGTTTTAGCTTTTGTTTAGTTCCCACTGAACTTTCAATGAAATGAGGAGACCATTGCTTACATATATATGGGTCTATTATTACCAGACATAATTTTTTATAGACATAAACAATGGTAATGCAATAGCTTGAATGTGTTCAAGCTCTGCTGTTTGTTTTAATGGCATTGTGGACTTATCTAAATCAGTAGACAAGTCCTTTGTTGCCTGGATTTACCAAATTTGATGTAGAACATAATTACCTATCCAGTCCTTTGATATGGGTCTATTATTAGCAGATAGAATTCTTTATAGAAAAAAACAATGGGAATGCATCAGCTTGAATGTGTTCAAACTTCAAGCTCTCCTATTTGTTTTAATGGCATTTTGGATTTTTCTAAATCAGTAGACCAGTCCTTTGTTGCCTGTAATTACCAAATCTGGTGTAGAACATAATTACCTATACATTCCGTTGATATTAAACCTCTATTGAAGAAATTTCTAATAAAATGTAAAGTATTTTCCTATTATGAAAGGTGTTTTAAGGATCCAGTTAAGGTGTTCATGATTCTGGCCTCTTCTTAGGTACCCATAAGGCCATTTACAACAAAATGACATGGCTGGAGATTAAATTACATAATAGAGGCAGAATTATGCCTTCTCCATTACAATATATCACTGTAACAACCTCAAATCTGCGTACAAATATATATCAGATAGCCAGGAATGCCCTCCTGAGCCAAAGCTAGCTTCCAGCCTTTTATCTTCAGAAATATAAGTACATAATTCTCATATATAGCAGCAACAACAGCATTAAACTTCAGCGCGTCAATAATATAATCTATAATACTTATCTGTTTGGAAATTATCCACCAAATAGCTGCAGAAGAAGGACGTTCCACCCAAATGTAGGCTCTCTGCTGCACTTAACCTCTCTGCAACATAGGCCACCCCCTAACCGAGGCTATGAATCCATATGGGTGCACTCTTCCCATGGCTGGTTCTAATTTCTCTTCTCACGGTGCAAGTCCAAGGCTCATAGTCAATATCTATACTTACAACAATCCCAATCCATAGTCCTCTTCCTCATCAGCCTGCACAACCCAAGGAATGGGATTCCCTTCTTTGCTCAGCAGTCCCTTAGGCTATCCCACTTCCCTCTAGGGCTCTAGCACATGCTGGCCAAGAAATCTCACTCATGGGTTTCTAGGGATTCTCAATTGTAGGGAATTTCTCAATAACAGAGGTTATCTTCCCTACAGCCACAATTCTCACATAATTCATGGTTGTAGCTTCCCGTAGTTCGGTATAGTATGTTCATGGCAGTTCACTTAGGGATAAGTCTCCCAATTCCCCAATCAAATGGTAGTTCGTAGGGTAATTCGAACTTCTGATAGTTCAACTCTCTGATAATTTGAATGGCACCCAACATTCCAACTACCCTCTCGAACCTTCAACCCCAACAATAGTTTGCTTGCATGGTAAATTAAGGCTTTTAGTTGCATGGCATGAAGGGGCCACATAACCTTACGGAGGTTCACGTATCTCCTTCATGCGCTACAGAGACTTATTTAAACAATAATTAGTTAATAATCAAGGGACATACTTAAGTTTTACACAGACTTTGGGTTAAATGATAAATCCCTTACTAAGGTTCTTTCCTTAGCCTACTTAAGCGCCCTTGTCTTTCACTCTTGTGGAGTCATAGCCCCCTTTCTTTTATCGTTCTCTTCTACAGGGGGTGATATACTTTTTATTAGCATTCAATGTTCGGTTACAAATTACATTTGCCAGTTTATAGCCATTCATAATGAACTGGGGATCAAAACTGGGGTATTATGGTTAAAGTAGGAAATTTAGTAGAGATTGCCCTTAACTAGTAACATGCTAATAAGATTTAAATAAGTTTACATTCATGTTGCAGTGCCATCTTGTTCATCATCAAGTAGAGACGCATTTGTTGCACGATTTTGGTGTCACATAATAGTTTATATTAGGGCTTTGAAGGTGACTGCATTGAATCATAATGGATTTAAATGCCAGCTATTAATATTTGCACAGAATTGTGGACTTTTTAAAGAAACCTTTTTCACATATTTTTCTGAGAAAGGATTCGTACTGTTGACCGTGACCCAAAATGTTATAGGMGATTCTATAGTTTGAGAATATTTTATAGTTCTCCCTACTATATGGCATGMTTTCTTTGCGTTTTGTTGTGCTGAGGGTATGTTGAGGATATTTGCACAGAATTGTGGACTTTTTAAGAAACCTTTTTTTCACATATTTGTCTGAGAAAGGATTTGTACTGTCGACCGTGACCCAAAATGTTATAGGAGATTCTATATTTTGAGAATATTTTATAGTTCTCCCTACTATATGGCATGACTTCTTTGCGTTTTGTTGTGCTGAGGGTATGTTGGAGTTTGTCAAAGGGTATTTCATCTCAGGGTGTTACTTCATCATTAATTGCAAGTTGCATCAGAGTAATACTTAACACAATCTTTACATCATTACTAGTTTTTAAAGAATTTTGTTGATACAGTGGAGTACTTTGGTGGATGTCAATTATTATTTCCTTCTCATTTATCTCTCATAAAACTAAGATGATATTTCTTTATTGGTGTTTTTTTGGTGAAGTAAATGTTTCTTTTCGTCTGCGGGGAGCTATGAAGCTCAACACTGCATTATCATATTCCCACTTCAATGTGGGTAGCAGTTAAATTTGACCAACACTCTGTCCTGGGCTTCTATTCTCCTGGATTATTAGCATGGTCACACTTACTTTCAATCATTAGACCATAATCCAACAAACAGTATTTTATTATTGGTACAGACCATTAAATATATACTTGAAAAGGTTATAACAAATATTTTTCACAATAATTTTGTACACAACAACCTCGTTACTCCCCAACGCTATTTCATGCATGACTCTTTTTGAAAATTTAACTGCAAAATTATTGGATGCTTTTAGTTTTTGCATCAACTATATTTTTTAGATGCTTTTATTCATCTAGATTTTTGAAATGGAGCTGCTCAGATATTGCCCTTTTGATCTAGTCTAAATGATCCCTTCATCTAAAAAGAGGTATATGTATTTACTCCGATGGAATATCTTTTTCTTATGGTGATGTTAGGTAACTTGCTCTTACTTATCAAGGGTATTAGTTGTGCTTTAGTTTTGTGCCATTAGGGTATTGCACAATTGAAATGGATCTTAGCTTGCCTCAAAGAAGATGATACATCTTGAAATAAAAATTAATGAGTTTATATATCTAGAATTATTGCTTTCAATATAAATGGTCGCTTTTAAAGGAGTGTACAATTATTTAGGAAGAAACAAACCATACAAAATCCCCATAGGAGAGAAACAACACAATGGTTGGGATGAAACAAAACACAAGACAAGACGGAGGGAACCACTTTGTCCGCAAGTCCAAGATTTTAAAATTGACCCACTATGCCTCTAGCAGTAGTACAACTTTGTTTGGGCATTTATGGTTATGCATCGACAGCATGAATTAGTGAGAAAATGTCAAGAATTAGTTGGTCAGAATCCTCCTAAGGTCCCTATTATGAGTAAGCAATAAATAAAAAATATTAAGGACTCTTCCATTGGAAGGAATTATCTCAAAGGTTTGGGAAGAAATCCAAGAGGAGTGGGTAGAATGTTTTAAAATCTGGAGTGAGAAAATGTCAAGAATTAATCAAAAATATTAAGTAGGGACTCTTCCATTGGAAGGAATTATCTCAAAGGTTTGGGAAGAAATCCAGGAGGAGTGGGTAGAATGTTTTACAATATGGAGTGAGAAAATGTCAAGAATTAGTTGGTCATAATCCTCCTAAGGTCCCTATTATGAGTAAGCAATAAATCAAAAATATTAAGTAAGGACTCTTCCATTGGAAGGAATTCTCTCAAAGGTTTGGGAAGAAATCCAAGATGAGTGGGTAGAATGTTTTAAAATCTGGACACTCGTTGGAAAATTAGCTGAAGTTTGTCATTTTCCATCTTTGACCACTAGATAGCTTCCATGATCCTACTGATCTAACACAAGCGTTGGAAGACTCACTTCTACTAGTCAGGGAAACTATTTGGAGCATCCCAAGTGTCACAAAGGCCCACATGAGGCTTTATCTTACAAACACAGCCAAATACATCCCTCAAGTTCGAACAATTTTCCCAAAGTTAGATAAGAATGTTGATAAAATAACTAAAAAATTGTTTTTTTAAGGGCCCCACTAAAGCAGCATATCTTTTATTAAACTGGCCGTTGTACTAATTTATTTGAAGTTCGGAAAATCTACAGTGAAAAGCAGAAAGGGGAAAATGACCCAAGTACCTCAATGGACGTAGGGGGTCTGAGTAGTTAGGTTTAAGTAACTGAATTAGCTATGATTTCAGGAAACATTCACTTGAATAAAGGAGATGAAAGTCGTGAGAAATGTTTTTTTTTTTATCCTTAAAACATTTTTGTAAAGCTAGTTTTTGAAATTTTCATATTGAGAAGCCATTTAAGGACCGAGGATTTTGAGGAGTTCAATTCATGTTATTTACAACTAAGAGACTAATCTGTTGATGTATGGCATGGGAGTCATTGTACGAGTTTTAACTAGTATTCCTGAATTTTCTCAATTACTATTATTTGCTTTTGCTTTATCTCTCTTCAAAAGACTGTACTTTGATGAATATTAAATCATAGATGATTATCTTATTATAAACTTTTCTCATTAAATTATTTAGCTATTTTTTTTTTCTTCTTGTCCTATCTTTTGGGATTGGTTGTTACATGTATCCCATAAAGGTTTGTACTTCATTCTCCCATGAGAAGAAGGGATTTGAATGCTCGAGGTTGATGCAAATGTTAAAAAAATAGAAAGAACATGTTATAGATTCAAATTGAAAAAGAACAATAAAGGAATATGAATGATAAATCAAAAGCCAAGTAAGCATGAACTCTAACCCCTCGCTATGAGGCCATCACCCCAATTCCTAATGCAATGAATGTATATCTAAAGAAAGTACTTAATTGAATATCTTGACCCCTAATGCAATAATAATATAATAAATTTTAAGGTCACGAACAAGCCAGACACCAAATTGGTGTATGAGACCCCCTTGTTTGTGGGACAAGGGACCGCCCCCCGCCCCCCGCCCAACGATTTGACTGGTAAAGTCTACGGAGGTATACATACCCTACCCCCCTCTGGATTTGAACTTGTGACTTCCTAGGAGGAAACACATGTTCTTAACCATTAGGCCCACATAAACCTAAGGGGCTTGTGAAGTAAATAAATGAACATCAAAAGGAAAGATAAGGGGTGGAAAGAAACGGTGTCCAGGAAAGTGTAACCCAATGCATTAAGTGCTCCCTCTACAAAGGTGTTCATGTAGATGAACATCACACATGACCTTGCATGTCAATGGCACCATGACCATGAATTAAACCCCATGTCATACCATTCACTCACACTTACACTTTGATGGGTTTCTCGAGAAATACTCCTCTACTTGGGTATTGACACACCTAATAGGGTTCTATGATGGTCCTCCCATACTTAAACTTGGCAAATTGTGTAAAGTCATAAGTTAGCGTGAAGTTTGAAGAAGAGACCTAATGTGATCTACTTACGTGGCTTTTACATTAGAATGTGACTCATTTTTTATGTTATGATGAATTTTGTGTCCATGATGGTTGGTCTCACTTGATTATTTGAGCCCATGCTTGATGATGATGCACACTTGGACATGGTCCTTTGGAGGACGTTGATGATGCTTCTCCCACTTCATGGAGGACGTTGGACACCATTTGGAGAATGTTGGACCTTTGGTGATGAGCATTGGACCATATGATAACTTGGCATACCTCTTGATAGCCTCCATCACCTCTTGGACCATGGATGTTGCACCTATGACATTGTTGTGTCACTTGGAGATGGCATGGAGTCCCTTGATGATGTTGCACCCCCTTGAGGACGTTGAGGCTTGGTTTGATGATGAGGCATGTGATGATGATGGTACACCTCTTGGGAGAGGTCATGGAGCCCTTTCTATTGATGACATCATGCCCTAGCTTGAGGATGTTGCACATGCGATGGGACATTGTACTTGATGATGATGTGACACTTGCTTGCACAACATATGATGAATTGACACCTTTTTTATGAGATGTGACCTTCTTGATGAGGAGACATGGCTTTTGATGATACTTTGAACCTTGTGGGGAGAGACATGACTTTTGATGATACTTTGTACCTTTTGGGGAGAGACACGACTTTTGGAGCATTTACACCCATTATAGAGATGACATCACCCTTCACGAGCCCTCTACACTCACACATGTGGCATTTATGGAGGACATTTTCATGTTTTAGTTTGTATCTTTGTCTTAGAGGCATTTTTGGGGGTCGACCTAGACCTATCCACCTCGTATCATGGATTTCTTATGCTTTTAAGGGCTTTTGATGGATATTAGCTCATTGAGGTGAAGCACTTGGTTTCCTCGTATAAATAGAGGAAGTGCTCCCTCATTTGTATCATCATTGCTACTTGTGGAGGATTACAACTACTTGTCTCTTCTCTATTTCTCTTTTGCCTATGGATGGATAACTCATGCAACTTCTTGGAGAGATGATGTATGGATGCTTTCTCAAGTTTGATGGATGATTTCATGGTTAGGGTTTCATCGATGAGCATTGATTTACCTAGTAAATGTTCTTTCTAAGTCTCTGCGGATTTATTTATGAATGTATGAAGTGTGAATGTGTTTATCAAAGTGGTGATAATGCATTTTTCCTTGTATTTTCCTTGAATGTATCATATCTTGTAAACCCTAGGAAGGTTTGTAGTGGACTACCTTCACTTGATATTGTCTTAAAAAGTTGTTAAAGGACATGGAATGATTTTCTAGGGTTTGTAGTTGACTACCCTAGTTGTCTTTCTATAGGATAACCTTCTAAGGTTTGTAGTGGACTACCTTAGGGTTTCTTCCAAAGTCCAAGTTTCACCTTTTTCTGCAAGAAAGTTCATAGTTTGACTCCATAAGCCCAAAAGGAATAAATGGCACTAGTATTAACTCCCTTTAGTAAGTCCTTAAATCTAAACTCACCTTTTCTTTTATTGTTCTACAACTAGATTCATGTTTGTAACAATTATCCTTTAATTTTCAGCCATAGGTAAACCAGAGGTCTAGGGTTTGATTTGGATTTTTTAAAGTGTCTTGTCATCATTTATTGCATTGTTAATCAAATTTTCAACCCTCTAGGGCTTGATGTCTTGCTTTAATTAGGGTTGTTATGTGCCATTTATATTTCAACAAGTAATTGTTTGAAAAACCCTAGTTTAATTTGCATTTTAGCCTAGTTTTATTGCATATTCACACATTGTCCCTTGATCTAGTGCACACCTCCCTCAGTCCCTTATGCACAACTGATGGAGAGCAGATCTTGTTTTATGTTGGTATTTTCTTTATATGTGATTGTTTTTCTCTTGGATATCATTCTGTAGTAGGTCTCTGCTCGAAGGTGGCACTTGAGGATGCCTATAGTTGGGTGGTAATAAAAAGCATTACCTATGGTTAAACGAGCAGACCCACTATGTATATATGCATTGTTAAATCTTCTTGAGATCTTGGTTAGGTTACTGTTGTTGTAATCTAGTCTAGCATTTAAAATTCAACATGGTATCAGAGTGGTTCCTGTAAGATGACCATTGCACAACAGTTAAGGGTTATTGGGGCCCAAATTGCAGGCACAAAAGAAGGGGCCGAGCCTCCTTAACAAACCTGTAATGAAGTCTAAAGTTGGTTGTATCAAGGAGAATCCCTTCTAGGGTTGTCACAACAAGAATCACCATAACAATGTAATATTTATCTGAGGTAACCCCAGGAATAATCCCAATGAACTTTTATGAGGCCTTTTCTATGGCAGAGACAAAGTTGAGTAGCAAAACTTGAACCAAATCTATGTCAATATATAAGGAAGCTTTGAAAATAGATCTAAGGCAAGTTTTGATGAAGTTTGGGCGAATTCTCTGAGGCTACAAGGGCGAACTTGAAG
Source organism: Picea sitchensis (assembly GCA_010110895.2). Lineage (NCBI taxonomy): Eukaryota > Viridiplantae > Streptophyta > Pinopsida > Pinales > Pinaceae > Picea > Picea sitchensis. The sequence goes on along the minus strand of SNQJ01S0164690.1, from coordinate 1,894 downwards.
TCTGTCTTGGGCGCTAGTTTCTAAGGCTCCCTTTTGGCACAAATTGCAGCAGAGTTTGAAGTCTACTCTGAAGTGAATTTCAGGCAACTTGTGGGTAGTTTAAGCCTTGTTATGAGGCCTTCCTTTGACAGTCCCGAGGCCGAATTGTTGGCAGACCTGAGGCACTGATCTGAGGTCTCTTCAAAGACGGTATAAACATTGTTTTGAGGGAAAATTATGATTGTTCTAAAGGTGAGTCTTGAATAGTACTGAGGTTGAACTTTGGTCAGCTTGTAGGTCGAGTTTAAGGCCTTTTATTGACACAAATTTCAGAAGAAAATTTTCGCGAACCCGTGAGATGATTGCAGAGGTAGAAAAGGGGCGATCTTGAGGCAGTCTGCAAGGCATATCTAGGAATTTGAAGTGTTGTTTTGAGGCCTGGTCTAAAGTCTATTTGTGGCATCAATTCAAGCATAGTTTGAGATCCATCATTTACGAGTTTTCAAACCTACCTTAAGGCTAATATGAGGCTACTCAACTGTGGATGAAGTTGCACCAGCACCTGATGATGCTACAATTTAAGAGGTATGCACTTATATATATATATATATATATATATATATCATGAGGGTGCTTGTAGGAGGAGGGACCTTTTTTATGCAATTGTGGATCCAGAGGGATCTCAGTGCACTTAGAGGAGCAACACACTCTCCCTGGAAGAGAAGACTCTGGGTTTGATTGTTTTAATTATCATGCATGTAACCTACACTTCTAGTATATCTGACTTGCTACATTACAAGTAGGTCTTGTAGTTGTGATAGCAATATTTAAGTTGCTTTGAAGTCATGATACTAGAGATGTACTTGTTGATCTCCCCTCTAGGAGATATTATTTTTCTTTTGTTTTCTTGTTCATGGCAGGTTATCTTCCATGGAGGTTGCCATGGAGATGTTGTTTCTTTTTCTTTTGTTTTTCTTGTTCCGGGCAAGTTACAACGAAGACAAGTCACTAGTGATAGCCCTAAGAGAGATCCATAGTGACATTTGCAGAAGACAACATATTAGATGGTCTCTAGTTTGAGACGTGAAGCAATCTGTGTAGATTTTCTAATGACAAAATCAGAAATATTTCATTCACACATTTCGTCAAACACTTAGCAACCTAGAGATAATTGTCTTCTTAAATTTCAGAAATGCATACCCACATTCATAAATTTCTATAAGCAGAAATACACATTGTGAAGCAAAATATGCAGCGGAAATACACAATGGACAACAACCCATAACTCATAGAAATTTAGGCAAATGCTAGGGAAAACCCCAATGTGGGGAAACCCAATGAGAGAGAGAGAGAGATTTATTATTCAACTTTAGGAAAGTACATATCAGCAACAAAACAACATTTCTAGCCAAGGAAGATACCTCACAACACCAAATCTGTCCCACAGAAATCTGCCTCGTTTTTTGTGTCAAAATCGTATCGTTGTCTTGCCTCTTCCATACCTTGTTTTCTGTGCCCACAGTCCACTGTACGGACTGTTTTGTACAGCCCAAAAACAACCATCGAAAATTTGAAAATTGCCTCAAAAATCGTGCCAAAAATTGCCTCGATTTCTGTGCCAAATCTGTACGGACTGTACGGATCCGTACAGTACGACCTCCCATAGCAGAAACAAATTTTCGGCCAAAAATTCACAGAAAAGTTTTCTCGGGAATTGTGCCCACTTTCCTCGAAAAATGTGCCCTCTTTGCTGCTCACTTTCCTCTCTCAAACATACTCAGAAAATCTCTCTAACTCTCCTCCCGATGTCCTCTCTCGACATTCGACATGTCTTGCACACTACCCAATGCATTCTTTTATAATCTAAAAATGACATTTTCCCCCCAAAAGTGTCTTTTCACCTTCCCCAACCCTA
>SNQJ01S0164689.1:6315-21345 GCA_010110895.2 Picea sitchensis | reverse complement strand
TTTTGAAGCCATCTCTATGAAGCTAAACTCATCCTGAACAACTGCCTTCTGGATGGCATTGTGCAAGGTTTGAGGCATCAAAACATTTAAACCTTTGCACCCAGGCTGTCATTAAGACCCAACATGAACCTGATGACCTTAAGCTTCTCAAAGTTAAGGTGTGGAGCTTACCAGAGAAGCGCCATAAAATGTGCCTCGTACTTGAGCACCGTACGACCTCCCTGTCGTACGGTGTTGGGATCATTGAGTTGTCACTCAATGAATTCCTCTGAAATATACCTCTCTCAGAACCGTTCCTCGAATAGTTCCTCATGACACGTCTTTGACGGCCATGTTTAGTTGCGGCAGGAGCGTCTTCCACCATAGAAGAGCACTCCCCTTCAGTTGAAAGACTGCCACGCGGACCTTCAAGTAGGAGGTTTAATTGCGAAGTGTGAAGCACATCGCCATCTTCTCCAACCATGCCTCGGCGGCTGTGCCTTCTGGGGCACCCAAGAACTCGGGAAATTTGACCTTCTCGAGTTCACGGTGAAAGCTACCAGTAACGGTCGGTGCGCACGGTGGAACCTCAGCGGGTGTCGGTGCCCTGGCCTCATGTCTGTCCAAGCGGCATATCAGTGCCTCAGACATGCGCTGAAAAGATCTCATCATCCCAACAACATCGCCAACTGTTATCTGTTCCTGTCCGAGAACCTGCTCACCTCCCTGGGGGTTAGACCCCTCAGGTGTGGATGTTACTGGAGGCGTCACGCCTCCTCCCCTAGTACCCCGTCGTTTGCCTCCGTGGCGTCCTCTATCCATGATTACCTTCACGCACACAATAAACTCGATCAACAACGGTATAATCAATCTAATCATGCCAACGGAAGCCGTAGCGAATCCCAAGTCGCGGGTCGAACCCGCTATGATACCATATGTAACGCCCTCCTCGTTACGACAACAACTCTGATAATAGGTGCAAAATTTGTTTGTGTTTAAGGTGTGTGCGCGCTGGTAGAAGTAACAGACACACTTGACTCTATGTCGCCACTCGACCACCAACAAGACGCAACCACRATGTTCATCACAAGAAGACTGAAGGCACACAACAAGTAACCGCAAGTAATAAACAACCATAGACACAAGGCRCACAACGCAAACATTTAACGACATACTGGGTTATGCACAGTACGAACACAGAGGGGAGGATCCATAGTAGTAGATCTTACTATTTCTGCACAGGAAAGCAGGGTGTTTAATCTTAGTTCTCTGCTTCGGAGAGAGAGAAGGTCAGATAGGCTCATGGTCGACTGCTCAGGTAGAAACTAGTAATATCCATCAGGTGTGTCGCAAGAGTGGAAACCCTGCCTTTAAAGGGCCCGAGACTCTTGATACGGCATTGGATTCTTTACACAGAAAAATAATCACACACCCACCCTTACATACTAGGCTACGTGGAGGTGTCTACATCCCACCCGACACAAGCAGACCAAGCACACAAAAGGTTTACCAACCCAGTACCACATTAATTTTAAAGAACAACACCCTTTCTCAGAATAATTTTGTTGTGCTTAATTCAAGAACATTTCAACATATAAGTTCATCATTAATAATAAACATTACCATTCCGTTATCATGAAATAATAAACGCCTTACATTTATATCTCATTAACCTTGTGAAATAACAGGCACCTTCATCAATAGGTGATATCCATAAAAATACAACTACAATATCCTTTCATAAATGAAAACACCATGGTATATCTTAATCAATAACCCTGCAACTTATCTGTCACCTTAAGACTACCATATCTTTACCACAATTTACGGCACCATTGTATATTTTTAATCAAGTAACCTTGCAATAATCCATTGTATTAAAACTACCTTATCCTTACCACAATTGACATAACTTGAACACTAGCATTAACATTCCATTCCCTAATCGTAACATGAAACAATAATATTGTTAGCATTACCTTACCCTACGCATACAATCAGCATCCTTTGCATCGATTATTACTCTAACCAATAATAACATTAACCTTAAACATTTACCGTAAAACAAATATCATTAATATTAACTTGACCATAAGCGTTAACATTAGGCATTACATTCAATGGCACCTATAAAGAATCCAAACTTTATGAAAAGGGAGTTAAAACTATTCCCTTTTTATAACACTAAAACCCAACGACATTATATGAAATGAGAACAATTCTTTAAACTAATTTCGGAGGTAACAATATATATGCATATATTCCTTTAGAAGAACCTTTGTTTAATTTACAACAAGAGTCACACATCCATTATGTCATCTAAGGTGATGATTTAAACATAAGACTTGTGCATACTCAATCATATTGATGTATAGATTTTTAGTTTACAGAGAATATACATAACATCATACAACTTGGGAAAGGTCAACGTATGCACAAAGAAGGTTGTAAAAGTATCCATTATTTGATTAATTAAATAAAGAAAACAGCTATAAACAGAAATGAATAAATGGCTCAACCCATGATAACAGAAGTAATTAATAAGTAATAACCTGTTCATTAATAACCATATCCTTCCTTGTATAATAAAGTAGCATTGAAATTAAATGACCAAAACCTTGCACTTTAAGGTTATCGCTAAAATGGAACTACAATACATGATATAGATGACCGGATCTTTTCTTTTATATTAAAGTAGCACTGTGATTAAATAACAAGAAAATTTACGCTTTATTACTATCACTTACAAATGAAACTACAACCACCAGATCAACTAACCATGTTGACACCTGTTTACTGATAGCATTGGAATTTTAAATAAAAAGGACCTTTCCCTACGAAAAGTAAAAGTAGTAACTTTGTTCCCCATCATTACACCTTAAATGACACCATTGACGTTCGTCAAATGGCAAGGAGAGAGCAGCTGTGAGCACCTGACAGGGACGAGGTGGCCACTGATGCGCGCAGCCCGATAATGGTCAGGGAGTAAAGGCTGGTAGAAAAATAAAAACAAACCCTACAGGAGATCACGCTGGCACCTCAACACAACAAGCAGCCACGAAGGCGCGTCCTGAAACACGCGTTTTCAGAAGGAGAGGCATGGGTAACAAGCCCGGTCTCGAAAGCGAGCCTCCTACTGGACCTCGCCCCGCATGCAAAGGATACGGACTGTGGAAAGTAAAGGCAATCTCCAGCAGGGAGATGCCTGGGAAAAACGCGCAAAGGCAAAATAAGCACGCGCAGATGGGTTAATTACCCAAACCACCTGTATCAGCAATTTACTACCCCACGATGACTCTCATTCAAGAAAACAGAAAAGTGGTTAACAGCAGAGATACTCAGGAAAGCATGGTCGGGGTTCTAAAAAAAAATTCAACCACAATAATTAAGCAAAACGTAGATATCCAAGGACACCAAAACGCAGAGATCAGAGAAGCACCAAATCGCAGAGATCAGGGAGGTTACTGGGTGAGTGTCCTCAGTCTGAACGCAGAGAAAAATTAACATTAAACGTAGAGAGAATTTCTTCCACAGTCAACGCTAAGATAGATGACCCAACGCAAAGGAAGTCTCACCATCAATCGTTGAGATACACCACAATACGCAGAGAAACTTGGGGCAATCGTCACGCTGGGTGAAACAACAAACGCAGAAGGAATTTCGGAATAGATTTACAATCAAAGCCACTCGTCATCACAGAAGGAATTAAATTTTCTTCTTTTTCAATTAAAAACAACTGAGGTAACAGTACATCTATTACAGAGTGAAAATCGTCACTATTACGCCTCCCTGTAGGTACATCAATGCCTTAAACTATATCAGTGATTTTACAAGGACGGTAACACTGCGCATCAAAATTTTAGATGCGACCACACAATATCCGTGAATAAACCACCTCTAAGAGTAAAGCAGAAGTGTAACAAACAGTGGAATTGTCTTGGGTACGAACAAACATCCATTGAAAACATATTTGCACCAGATCTGGTTTTTCCCGATTTCGTAGGTATTCATTTCTTGAAGCCTTTTTCTATGAACAGAGATCTAAATTGAAATAATTCTTTTATGACATCAAGTAACCCCAAACGCAAATTCTTTTTAAAAATCAAGCACTAAAGTAAACAACAGCGGTAAATAACTTTGTTAACGGAGGTGAGTAACAGCCGTGAAAATTTTCTTCATCACGCCATTAATGGGGGTATGAAATTTTATCAACCAGGGTAAGTCCTAAAGCATTCTAATCTACTAAAATACAATCATATTGTTGCCTTTCGCTCGCCGCAAATGACTCCTGTGCTCCGTGCCACTCCTGCTCCGCGCTGCTCCTGCTCGTCGACCGTAGAGACTACATCGGTACCTCCCAACCAAACGCTAGGGGCACTCTGCTTCCCCTTAGCCCCCCCCGAGCCGCAAAGGGGCCACACAAATCCAGAAGGTATTCCTAGCTTCCCATCTCGCCCCCAAGGCTAAGCTACCACTCCAATACCAGCTGAGAAAATCCCAACTCCTCACAAGCAATCAGTCCAGTCCCAAATCGGCAGCATGACGATACCTAACAACCCCTCCCCCTTTCTTCCTCCCCTTCCCTTTCCTTTATGGAGTTTTTGAGACCCACCTAACCCTAACTCACATTTAATTTAAGTTTTAATGAAAACCCTCTAAAAATTCTTTGTCTTACAAGTGTCACTCATCCCCCATGTTTCTCCAAAATTAATTTCTTTAACTTATTAATTGTCTATGTTTCATTTATTACTTAATTTCCCTATTTTTATTAATCCCTCCTCTCTTTTTTTAAACCAAAAAGTAAATGCGCTCGTTAAGCTTTTCATTTTATTATTAAATTCATAACTCTTATACCCCCACACGTTAAATAATTTTATTACTTATTAGCCTTCAAATTAACTATATTAATGAAGTTTTCCATTTTTAGTGGGTTGTGGTTTACCCTTGTATTTTATAATTATATAAATAAATCTTCATTTAAGTGGTGGTCATATTTTTATATTTAATCATTTAAGTGGTGGACATGTTTTTATAACCCCTGGAGTCAACACTCCGCCAGGTGAACTTGTGGGAGACTAAGGGCTCTAAGGAATAAGGCCCCCGCCTTATTGCGCGCCCCTTAGGATCATCGTGAGCGACTGTCGTAGTCTGCCCTCACGGCATCGTGGATCCTCTCAAACTAGGTAATCGTTAACCTACAGTTCGAGCCACGGCGGGAGTGATAGTAGGCTATGGTAGGGTTGTTGTCCATGCCTCTCCCTCAACCTCTCTGGAAATCATGTGTGGCCCCTTTACTCCATATGTGAGACTAGTCGGAAAGCTATCGTCAACCTGCATCATCAACAATCATGTCATAAATTTCAACATCATATCATCAAATCAAATGAAATATCACAGTGAGTAAATCAACCCAATAGCACACTCCCTTACTCAATCCAGAGTCCAAGGGGTTCCACCGATGCCTCTGCATCATCAAGTTTAAAAACCCTGCACACTCAATAAAACTGAGTCAATAGCACCTGTCTACATCAAATAGTAAAACATCATGTTGTTTATCATAACGCATCATAATCAAGTATAAATGTTTTAACATCAGAAAAGACCAGATCACTTGCAAGCAAGTGTCCTCAAATAATAAGTTGTCTCAGTGCGCCAGAGCGGGATGTTACAGCTAACAATCTGAAGATTGATTGGTTTCATATAACATGCCTAAACAAAAAGATAAATTATCCTATTCAAAAGAAAACTAAGTTATGAAAATGAAAAATGAAATTAAACATAACTACTCTTGTTGTCTTTTGTTTGATTGGTGGCTACTCTTTACTATGGGATAAAACTTGTTTCATCATAAGCTTTGTTTTGTGAAACAAAAATCTACAATCATTTCATTGTGAAATCAAATATGAAAACAACTTCATTCAAATGAACACATAGGACGTTATAAAACTAATCTAGTAGCAATGAAAACATGCATGTGTAAAAAAATGTTCATAAACATAAAAAAGACAGTATAAACATAGTATTGCAGCTAATTTGAAATGAAAAAATACAAACACAATTATCTACAACAAACAAAGCTTGCTTTGTACCTCTTGAAGCAAGCCCAACTCCAAAAAGTCTCAGCAAACAATATAACTCTCAACTACAACACATTTTAATCAATAACTCATAGAAATAAAGGTAATTGTATGTATATACAAACACTAAAACATTTTACAGAGTTCTTATAGAATTCTCTCCACTACATCCATATTAAACACGAGAGCAAAGCTATGTATATATAACTACATATTGCAATATGTTCTTAACAATTTTAGAAACTGAAACATTTATAAAACCCTAACGATATGGAAGAAATAACCAACTATTCATTAAAATCATTAGAGATGTTGCGCTTCCAGAGGGAATTTGCAGGTATTTGGATACCAAAATGGTAACAACCAACACATTTCATGGTCTAAATGTTTGGTAGTGAATGAATGTGACCTGAAATTGTTCAAAACATTCCTTGATTCACTCCCTGGCAGATGCTCTATTCACTTGTGCGCCTAGCTAATATTTTTTGCTCAACCCTTTGGTAATTGCTATCATTGATCCTTTGCAATTAAAATGAGAAATCACTTAACCGGTTTGTTGGATTATCTTGCAATGGCATAACCTGTGGTATGTTCTATCCATGTTAGAGGTTTATTGTTAGCAACACTTAATCATGTTTTAACTAAATCATATATGCTTAGTCTAAATTCATAGTATAAACAAGAAAAAGTTGAAAACACAATCCAAATATGCATTTTAGGAGTGGTAGATAGGGTAAGTGGAAAGTGAGACTATGAAGTTCAAAAAGGGTCTTATTCAAGACAAAATATCATCAAAATTGTTAAATATATAGGAAAAAATTATATCATTCCAAGGTCCCATTATTCTTCCTTTCCTATATTTTTGCATGACCTCATGCAATGTATTATTTCTCCTCTGTAACTCCCAAGTGCAAATTTTTCCAATTATATGTTGGATGCCCAAATCTAGTCTCATGACATAATCCCAAGTTCCTATCAACTTGTCTCTAGAGTGAAATTTCATACATATTATTCCAATGAAGTTTAGCTCTATATGGTTGAGTTGAGCACCATATCAATGGGTAATTAAACTTGAGCCCAATCCATAGATTCTCGTGCCTTTTTCATAAAGTTTACATACAATGAAACTCGTAAGGAATGAGTTTGCACAATTTCTTGATGAATAGTAATAGCATGTTTCCTATGTACTCTAACTCATTGAGAACCCCTGGGATCCCTGAATAATCTCTAAAAATATTGTTGTTAGAAAAATAGGACCGTGGAGCAATAAAATAAAACAAATGCGGAAACAAAACATAGAAGATACATAATACAATAGAGACACAGATTTACGTGGTTCACCCAGTGTGGGCTATGTTCACCAGAGAAATTGCCAGGTCCTTCCTTTATTATTATCCAATAAATGAAGGGATACAACCTACAGCAAACCCATTGTAACTTCCTCTTCTTTTTCTCACAGTCTCCTATCTCATAATACAATATTCTCCATAATGCATAGCCGCAATACATTTCCCTCATAACAGAGGGTTGCCTTATAGGGAAAAAACCCTAGCATAATTTATACCATTAGATATGCGACCTTATAATGAACGGTCCAGATTTACAATGAAATTACAATATACTTTTACAAGGCAATTTTTCCTTCACGGGCTTCTCCCCCGAACCCCGTCTTACCCTCGAACCCCGCAAAGGGGGTAACCCCCCTCTGCACTCCGCAACGTGAAAAAGTGTACATTATTATGGGGTGTAAAGTCTTCATGGGGTGATGCAGGAGCATCGCCAACTCAGCAAGTGAGCCATCACATCAAGCGAGAGATTCGTTGGATAAGCAAACCCAAAATTTTGAAAGTGCTTTGGGATTGTAGTGAAAGTATTTAATGAATCCTTTATGAAGGAGCGCCTTTTGTATATTGTATCAGACCTCGAGCCATACGCTCTTGTCTGAAATAGATAGGAGGCATTTAATAGATTTAATGCATGTAGATAGGATTTTATTTCTAGATTAGATAGTTTTAGAGTCCGAGAGGGAAAACGGATATAGACACCCTCGTTGTATCATTGTAACATTATTCAGAAGCATTCAGAAGAGAAGAGCAAGCAGAGAAAATTGTGAAGAACACCCATGTACAGATGTTTTGAATTAATAGAAGATAGTTCTGATTCAAATTCATGGCTGGTGTTGTTTCTCTGTGTATGTGGTTTATGTGCTCATGAATGTTTGTTTTGTTATGCATTTTCTTTGTATATGTTGTGCATGTGATTTCAGGTTTTAAACTGAAGTCTGAGAGAGAATAAGTTTCAATTGTTTCTCTATCTGAGCCAGGAGATTCCTGCAAGGTGTGCAGTTGAATTCATCCGCAAGGAGTGCGTTGATGAGGGCTCGATAGTTTAACTTTTGTTCTTATTTGCCCAGAAGTTGATTTGGGTTGTTGTTGAAGCCGTGCAAAGAGTGCACAGGCGGAATTAGAGATCTCAGTTGCTAATCTAAGAAAAGGGAAGCTAAAGACTGCTGTTGCGGGAGTTGCGCAGAGTTTGAAGGATTCAACACTTGAGAAGTTGTTGAATGTCGAGCGCAAGGAGTGAATGCAAGACCCTCTGAGAGAGTCAGAGTTGAAAATCTCAGGAGGTGGAGCACCTTCATGATAATCTTTACAAGTTAGCATAGGAGAATTCATGTCGAAGGAAGTTCGAGCAGGAGTCGCAGGCATAGGCGTCGGAGGATAAGTTCTGAGAGAGAACAGTTAGTTTTCTCAAGAAATCTTCGAGGAAGGAGGAGTCGACGGCCAGGATTCGTTGGAGGAAACCGCAAAGTTCCGATAGCCGTTAGATCTCAGGAGAGGTGCGTCGGGTTTAAGCCCAAGGAGCAGAGGAAGATCCCGGAGATTCGGAGTTCGGGGTATCGGAGGTTTCCGTGTTCGTGGAACTCTTGTGGAAAGGAATCGTGATCCGCGAAATCCAGAGAGGATCAGGGTCGTTGATCACAGCAAAGAGACGTGGCACGAGATCCCTGGGAGTCGAGGTTCGGCGTTTCGGGGTTCCCGCATACAACGAAATCGCAACAGGAAAAACTGTGATTTCATGAAACGCGACGGGTCCCACAGCCACATCATTTCGACGGAAGACAGGTGTCAGAAGGTCAGCTCTGTAGGGAGACGGCGACAAGTGGCATCGGCATATCGTAAGCTCGGAGGTTCACGAGTTGGAGCCGCAAATATTTACGTCAAAGTTTGCGAGGTCGCGAGAGGCGATATCTCAGCAACCATCGATTAGAGCGTGGGCCACAGAGCGCAATAAAGGAGGACAGGTGTCATCAAGGATCGGAGGATCGGAGATCCCGCGAACATAGGTTCTATGCATTTCATTTCCGCGAAGTCCGAATTTCCGATAGGGGAGAAGGACCGTGGTCTCGTGGGTTATAAGTCACCTGCGAAAGGAGTTAGCCAGAGGGGGATGAGGAGCGAAGCTAAGTGTATTCGCAGATCGAGGATCGGGAATCCTTGAGGTGAGAAATTCACTACCTCGCAAAGGTCGATTTCGCGACAGGATCATTCCCGACTGAAGCAGGGAAAGCGTGAAGTGGATATTTCATCGGGTTTCGGGAATTGTTAGACCCGAGTGTAAGACTCACGATTTAGCGAGGTACAATTTCCTGATAGGGCAAAGGGAGATCGTGGGAGAAGAATTATGTGGGTGCAGAAAAGTCCCGATAAGGGATTTGAAGAGCATTTGAGCTCTTCGGGCCTGGGAAGAAGAAGGTCCTGGTGGTAGCAGACTTTCTTGGGTGGGTGCATGGTCTGCATCAGTGTGGTATCAAAGAAGGAATTCTTTGCTTTCCATAGAAGAGGAGGAGAGATTTACTATGTCGCCCAAACGAGAAAGACAATCGCCTGATCCAAAAGACAGGGATGTGCAAAGAAGAGGGAGACAAGCACATGTGCCAGAGATGGAAAGGCAGATACGCGATCTCAGAGCGAGATTGGAAGACATGGAAGCAGTGCAGAGACGCACAGCAAATGCTGGAGATCCAAGTGACACCGAAGGCGAAGTTGAAGCCGAACAGCAAGGAGAAGTTGCAGCCAAAGATGCAGCCAATGAGCGATTAATAAAAGTTATCGCTCGGATGAGTTCAAAGACAAAAATGGACATTCCAGTCTATGAGGGAAGTCTGGATGCAGAAGAGTTGTTGGATTGGATTAGAGCTCTTAACACTTACTTCGATTATGAAGACATCGAAGAATATAAAAAGTTCAGGCATGCTGTCACGAAATTGAAAGGACATGCAGCATTATGGTGGGATGAGCTTCAAGCAGATAGACGTTCCAAAGGCAAACAAAAGATCAAAAGCTGGGATCAAATGATTGCGAAGATGAAGGAAAATTTCATCCCAAGGGATTATCAGATCACACTGTTCAGGAGAATGCAGAATCTGAGACAGAAGTTGATGACGGTAAAGGAGTATACCGAAGAATTTTACAAGCTCAATATCAGAGCAGGTCATCGGGAGAGCGATGATGAAAAAGTTGCCAGATACATGAATGGCTTAAGATACGATATCCAGGATGAGATGAGTATGACAACCATCAGAACGGTGGAGGATGCGTATCAGATGGTGTTGAAGGCAGAAGAAAAGATAAGCCATAAGCCAGCGCAGCGAGGCAGAGGCAAGAGCCAGCCGAGAGGAAAATCAGTTGCCCAAGATAGGTTCCAGAAAACTAAGGACAACTGGAAGAAGCCTCCGACCAGAACAGAAAGAGGTGGAAGTTCACAGCGAGGATAGCACGTTGAACAACGAATGCAGTAGACAGAACAGAGCGAAGGATACGCTGATGTTAACTCTTTTCCTCGTACCAGAGGTAGAGGAAGAGGCATAGGAGGAGTCATCACATGATACACATGTGGTAAATATGGGCATAAAGCAATTGATTGTCCAGATAGAAAAAAGGATGGAGGAGAATCTCACATGACCGTGGCACAGAGGCTAAATGTTGAATCAGTAGACGCAAAATATGGAAGGTCACTGATGATGCGTAAGGTTCTCTTAACACCCGAGAAGGAGGTGGAGGACACAGCTTAGAGAAGCAAATTGTTTAGAACCGCATGCAAGACCAAGGACAGGAAGTGCAAGGTCATTGTGGATAGCAGAAGCACCGACAATATTGTTTCAACCGAGATGGTGGAGAAACTAGAGCTGGAGACGACTGATCACCCGAGTCCATATAAAGTTTCATGGCTACAGAAGGGACATCAGGTGAGTGTCACTAAACAGTGCTTAGTTGACATCAAGATAGGAGGATACAATGATAAAATACTTTGTGATGTTATTCCTATGGATGTGTGTCATTTATTGCTAGGCAGACCATGGCAATATGACAGGAACGTAGTTCATGATGGAAAGATGAATACGTATACTTTAGAGAAGAATGGGAGAACACACATGTTAGTTCCGATAAAAGACAAAGATGTGAAACCGGAAGTTAACAACAGGGTACTTCTCATGAGTGGGAAGGAACTTCTGGCAGAAGTAAAGAAAAAGGAAGATCCACAATTCTTTGTGGTCAGAAAACCGAAAGTTGTTTTGACCAGCACAAGAGTGGATGACTTGCCGGAGGAAATTCAGGAACTGTTGGAAGAGTTCGTTGATATAGTGGTGGAAGAATTACCTCATTCGTTGCCACCGATGAGGAGCGTGAGCCATCACATAGACCTCATACCAGGAGCCAGTTTACCAAACAAAGCCGCATACAGGTTGACGCCGCAGGAGAACGAAGAAGTTAAAAGGCAGGTACAGGAACTGCTGGATAAAGGACTGGTCAGGGAAAGTTTAAGTCTGTGTGTCGTTCCAACGGTACTGAGTCCAAAGAAGGATGGAGGTTGGAGAATGTGTATAGATTCCAGAGCCATCAACAAGATAACCATCAGGTACAGGTTTCCATTGCCACAGATGGATGACTTGATGGACTGCTTAAGTGGAGCCAATTTTTTTTCAAAGGTTGATTTGAAAAGCGGGTACCATCAGATTCGCATGAGGGAAGGCGGTGAATGGAAGACAGCCTTCAAAACCAACGAAGGGTTTTATGAATGGTTAGTCATGTCATTTGGGTTGACGAATGCACCGAGTACATTCATGAGGTTGATGAATGAAGTGTTGAAGGAGTTCATTGGTAATTTTGTCATTGTTTATTTAGATGACATCTTGATTTTCAACAAAACAAAAGAAGAACATCTGGAGCATTTAGCTGCAGTAATGAAGAAACTACAGCAAGAGAAGTTGTTGATCAATGTGAGGAATTCTTCATTTATGAAGAAAGAACTCATTTACTTGGGGTTTGTCATATCGGAAAATGAATTGAAGATGGATCCAAGTAAAGTGGAGGTGATAAAAAATTGGCAACCACCGAGAAATGTTTTCGAGGTGAGGAGTTTCCATGGACTGGCTAGTTTCTACAGAAAATTCATCAGGAATTTCAGTGGAATTAGCGCAGCAATGATGGACACCGTCAAGAAAAGACATAAATTTTTTCATTGGACTGAAGAGGCAGAGAAGAGCTTCAATCTGTTGAAGCGGAAAATCACAGAACAGTCGGTTTTGGTGTTGCCGGATTTTGCAAAGGTATTCCAAGTAAAATGTCATGCAAGTGGTTTTTCCATAGGAGCGGTCTTGAGCCAGGAAGACAGACCAATTATATATTTCAGCGAGAAGTTGGATGAGGCAAAGGTGAAGTACTCAACGTATGATAAAGAATTGTATGCTATCATACAGGCGTTGAAGAAGTGGAGGCATTATCTGATCCCGAAAGAATTTGTTTTGTATAGTGATAACCATGCATTACAGTTTGTGACTCAGTAGGAGAAGCTGAATCAGAAACATGCTAAATGGGTAGAGTATATGCAGAATTTTACATTTGTAATTAAACACATTTCAGGTATTGCTAACAAAGTGGTTGATGCTTTGAGCAAGAAGTGTTTATTGCTGCAGGAATTCCGAGTCAAGACGTTGGGTTTTGAAAACCTTAAGGACATGTATGCAGGCGATGCAGATTTTGCAGAGGCATATGAGGCAGCTGAGAATCCAGTTCTCAGAGACAGAAGCCCGTGGATGGACTACATGATCCAGAATGGACCGTTATTTAGAGGAAATCAGTTATGCATTCTGAATTGCTCCATGAGGGAGAATATGCTAAAAGAAAAGCACAGTGGTGGATTAGCAGGGCATTTTGGCCACGATAAGACGTTTGCAAAGCTGAGCGAAGCATACTTCTCGCCGAAGAAGAGAACAGATGTCAAGAAGTTTGTTGACCGGTGCAGAATTTGCCAGCATTCAAAGGGAAGGAAGCAGAATGCGGGATTTTATCAATCGTTACCCATACCTGAGAGGCCGTGGGATGAAATCAGCATGGATTTCGTACTAGGATTACCGAGGATGCAAAGAGGACATGATTCAATCTTTGTGGTGGTTGACAGGTTTTCCAAAATGGCACATTTTATTCCATGCCAGAAGACCAGCGATGCGACTCATATCGCGAATTTGTTCTTCAAGGAGATTGTTAGACTTCATGGTTTACCCAGAAGCATAGTATCGGACAGGGATACGAAGTTTATTGGACATTTTTGGAGGACACTCTGGAAGAAGATGGGAAATAACTTAATGTTTAGTTATGCCTATCATCCTCAAACGGATGGGCAAACAGAGGTTGTGAATAGGAGTCTTGGAGACTTACTCAGAAGCCCGGTGACAGAGCACCACAGCAGTTGGGATAATGTGTTACCGCAAGCAGAGTTTTCTTACAACGATTCCGTGAACAGGAGAACAGGAAAAAGCCCATTTGAGATTGTATATGGAAGACAGCCAAGAGGAGTATCTGAAATGAGGGATTCAGAACAGATAATAACAAAGAGCGCAAGTGCTGAAGAGTTCGCAGAAGCGATGGAGGAACTTCACAGCAGGGTGAAGCAGCGATTGCTGGAGTTGAACCAGGAATATAAGCGCAGAGCAGATCAGCATCGAAGACAGCTTCAATTTGAAGTTGGTGATCTAGTTCTGGCACATTTGAGGAAGGAAAGGTTCCCAAGGGGAACATATAATAAGATGAAGATGAAGAAAATTGGACCATGCAGAATCCTGAAGAAATTGGGAGAAAACGCTTATGAAATTGAGTTGCCAGATGAGATCGGAATATCTCCGACATTCAATGTCTCAGACTTATATCCATATAAGGCTGAGGAAGCAGGAGCTACAAGTGATGAACAGCCAAATATCCAGTGGCAGAAGCAGATGTTGATTGCGGAGAAGCCACAGATGGAGCGTATACTAGACAAAAGAGTCAGCAAAAGGACCAGATGAAAGGAATACTTCGAGTGTCTGGTGAAATGGAGGAACCACCCAGTGGAAGATGCCAGCTGGGAGAATGAAGCAATCATTCAAAAGCATGGACAAACCGTGCAGAAGCTCATGGACAGGAGCCCATGAAAGTTTTCAAGCCGAGGTGTATGATGCAGGAGCATCGCCAACTCAGCAAGCGAGCCAGCACATCAAGCGAGAGATCCGCTGGATAAGCAAACCCAAAATTTTGAAAGTGCTTTGGGATTGTAGCGCAAGTCTTTAATGAATCCTTTATGAAGGAGCACCTTTTGTATATTGTATCAGACCTTGAGCCATATGCTCTTATCTGAAATAGATAGGAGGCATTTAATAGATTTAATGCAAGTAGATAGGATTTTATTTCCAGATTAGACAGTTTTAGAGTCCGAGAGGGAAAATGGATATAGACACCCCCGTTGTATCATTGTAAAATTATTCAAAAGCATTCAGAAGAGAAGAGCAAGTAGAGAAAATTGTGAAGAACACCCATGTACAGATGTTTTGAATTAATAGAAGATAGTTCTGATTCAAATTCATGGCTGGTGTTGTTTCTCTGTGTATGTGGTTTATGTGCTCATGAATGTTTGTTTTGTTATGCATTTGATTTGTATATGT
>SNQJ01S0164688.1:2101-21179 GCA_010110895.2 Picea sitchensis | reverse complement strand
ACTAAGCATGAAGGAAATTCAACCTCCATATAAGAATGATAAATCACTTCAGTATGGCCCAATGCCATGATATCCCCATGCACTATACAACATCCTCCAAATTGCATTAAGATAATAATATGAGCATTTCCCAATTCACAAGTTTGTTGGTGTGTGTAGTAGCCATTGTATGGATAAGGGGGTGGCCCCATATGATGGTCAACTCACTCAATGAGATGTGACCCAGAAAATTATTCCAACGAGTCAATAAAATCATATTTTAATGTGCATTAGGATAAATTTGGCTTGTGAATAGAGGTAACCCAATCTATGTAGAATCGATAATTGGTAAAGCAATATGGTAAGGAGGGGTGGACCCATTGACATATTATTACTTTGAGCTCTCAACTTATTGTGTGATTCCCCCCCCCTCCACATCACATGGGTACCATACCATTAAAAACAAAATGTTTAAATCTAACTCCATCATGTGGGAAATCACACAATCAAAGATTTAAAAAACTTTGATAATCTCATGTCAAAACAGACCCATACCATGCAAGGGTCTACAATTTTCAACAAAATACTACTGATTAGTGCCACAATCCATGTAAATGGATGGAATTTCATGCAAAGTTGGTGGCTCAACAATGTATATGCCATAAGCAATGAAAAACAATGGTTGATCTTCCCCTGCATAGATTAACCCATGTTAAAATTGCAATCCCACGATCCACTAGGAAGCGCTTCCCTCCACAATATAATACCCTTAAATTGTGAGATATGGATGCAAGTGAGGTAAGATCCGTATATGCAAAGTTAAATCACACCCCATTTAATATTTATTGTGGAACTACCCTCATATAATTAAACTTTAACATGGAAATCCCTCTCCATATTATAACACATTAATCTCTCCTCAACATGTGCACCACTTTATGTTGGGATGATCTAGTCGTCTAGATTCCTCAACATTTTCTATCAATTCAGGTAGGTAAAGTTATGAGACACATGCATAATATGTGCAGAAATAGTCTTGAGATTGCCTAAAAAATCCTACTAAAATCAAAGTAGTAAAGTGTCAGACTCACAAACATAAGTTAATTCTTTTGGTCACGATCACTCAGACTTGACTATCAATGGTAGGGAATCAAATCACAAATAAACTCTCAGTTGTGCTTATTTGCAAACACACTCTGTTTTAGTTAACCGAGCTTCAATACCAATAAGGATTATTTCCAAGTGTGAGTTAAAAGGTTAAATGAAAGGTAAATTATTCTATCAATGCAATAAAGAAATGTGTTGATAAGAAAAACAAAAACGAATTGCAGACTCAGTTCAAACTCTGAATATATTTGTGTGATGATTTTTTGTATGGCACAATAGATGAAATATAATTCAAGCAACTTGTTGTCTTTAGCATCAATATCCCGAACAATATTTATTCACCATAATCAGAGTAACATTGTTTGCAAACTATTGAAATAAATTATTAATCTACAGGAAATTGTAACAATGCATGTAACTCTACAGGAAATGAATGAAAGTGATGAAAGCAACTTATAAAACAACTATGAAAATACAACACATATCAGGGAGGCCTCCTGTAATATGTTGTTAAAGAAAACACAGACTGTAGAAAAATCTTAACTCATAAATTTAAGTCAAAGATTCATTTGTATTCAAGTTTAGTGCAATTTAGTAGTTGCAATACTAGTCTTTGATCATAATCACAATATTCTCCCTAACTTGGATATCCCTTGTTCTCTAATATTTATACATATCTCAAGAATTCGAGTGCTTTACATATGCACTATGTTTTACAAAACCAACTACAGAAAAATAGACCAGATCTTCATTCTAGTGCTGAGCATAACTTCTCCACGATCTTTTGAGTTGAATCTTTGATCTTCTGATTAGGTGGATCACAATCCTCTCTCCTGGCATCATGTTTATGATTCTGTGAGCTGGTTGATGGATTTGCAGCCAATTCTATGAATTTCATGTAATTACCTATCATAATTGACCATAGGTTAACCACTGGGTGTTGAATGCCATAGAAATTGTACAATAGGTAAATTACCATCTCCTGATATCGATGGAGTTCCTCCAAGTGGAAATTCCCTCTTTTAGCGAGTGGAAGTGTGCTAACCTCCAATTCTTGTAATAACTCGCAAAACATATTTAATTCATGTAATAATTGAATTGTAGGCTATTTTGCTACAGAAATAGCTCTTAATACCATTTACAAGTAAAACTAAGAGTTAATCTCAAAATGACAACTTTTTGCCTTATTTAATGCTCATTATGCCATCAATTAGATGAAAATGGGAAAAATGGAGGTTTTGATGTCAAAATCGGAGGTGAATGGGCCTAGTGAAAGGATAAAATCTATCACCCAACATCTCCCCCAGACAGAGGATATTACATGTCCTCACACAATGTTATTTTGAAGCAACTGTTGATTCAAAATTTCAAAAATGTGTTCCTTTACTTCCTCAACTATATGTTGACTTTGAAACAATAACTGTGGAAATTTTTATGTCTCTAGTCCCGTGCTTCTTCAATTGTTAGATAATCTTTTGTTTTATTGGATAGTTTTTAAGTTCTAGGAATACCATTTGTTTGCATCGTGCTTCAAGAATTTATACTTCTTTTTTAATCCAATATATTTTTCTCTTATCTTTGCACTATGTTCTTTGAATTTCTCATTCTCCGATTTAATGACCTTGTCTAAGGTTTCCGATTCTTGAATAGTTTTCTTTAGTTTACTTATGTTCTTTTTCTTACCCTTCAATTTAACAACAAGATCATCAATACTGGCCTCTTTGTTAGCAATTTGGATTTCCTTTTCAGGAATATCCTCAACATGGGTTTCTTTATCAGGAATATCTACCTAAAAATCATACCTTGCAGCAGGAATTTATTCCTTTGAATCATGCTCTGCATCGGGAATTTCTTCCTCCAAATTGTGCTATGTCTCAAGAATTTGTTCTTCTTCAGATACTTGTGGTTTAATTACATCATCTTTGGGCTTCACTTAATTCCTTGTTCTACTGTTTCTGATCAAATTTGATAAAATGTCTTCATCTTCATGCTTCTCCTCTATTACCTTTAATGATTTTTCCTCCTTTTCCATTTTCTCTCTTCATTCCATACCCTAGTTATCCTCTTTGTCGTTGCCAAAAAATGCTTAGAGGTTGATATTTTTACCTTCTTGATTGTTTTTTATGGAGTTTCTTCCTTAGGGGAATCAAAATCTACCTCTATTATTTTCTATTTACCCTTTTTGCTCCGTTTTTCAGTCACAACTTCTTTAGGGGATTGTATTTTCTTCTTTCTTTATTCCTGCTTAGTCTGGTATGATGTTTTGGTTGTAGAATTCTCAGGGGTATGAGATTCTTTTTCCTTTTATTACTATTTTTCTTGTGGCTTGAGATTCTGCAAACCCTTATCCGTTGGTTTCTTTTTATCCTTAATTCATGTAATACCTGCTATATGTTTTACATGATTTTCATTTCTTTTTGAATTGTCACTAGATAAGCCAATCTCATGAAATTTATTTCTTAGCAAAAACTCCTCCTATGTTTGATGTAGTTTTTCTAACTTATCTAACATGATTATATTGATTAAAGCATGATGGTATAAAAACCTCTCTTTGTTTCCTGGGTCTTTCTGAACAATTGTCACCATTTTTGTGAGACTTTTCAACAAACAATATGGCATATTGATTCTTTGGTTTTATCCTTCAAATATTTCAACAATCGAATGTGATAGAGATATATTAATTTGTATCTGCATTCACAAGTCAAGTATTTCTAGATGAAGAAGGCCAAATCCTTCCACTGGTCATCAAACAGAGTCCTCGAAACACCCTTGTAAACTATGGGTTTTGCCGCGACTTATTCAGGAAGGCTATCCACCCTTTCCCTTTTAATATTTGGTTCTTGAACCATTTTCCCCCTTTTATCTCTAACCATGTAATTACAACCAATAATTATTTTTTTAAAGTGATCTTGATATCACTAATATTGATTGTTCTTCCATTAAATGATTCAACGAATGCCATTGTTACTACCACATTGCGCCCCTAAAATTTTTCAAACATCTACAAGAATCCTACTTTTCAAAAAACTACTTTGCATGTCAAAAATTCATCAAGTAGTTATGTTCCTTACGAATTAAATCTGACTACAAATGGTGACGCCACCTTTCTCGCACTGTCTGGTGAATTGTTTTGGTGACAGGTTTGAATCCCTGCATAGACAAAGGTAAAATAATGGAGACAGGTAATACATTGAGGTTGCAAAGTGACAGGAAAAATGTTGGAGAATGAGGTGATTTGTATGACCATTTAATGGATTAACTCGAATGTATGAGCAACTGTTAGAGTATCATATCATGATAGGGTTTCATCATACCAAATGCTATTTATTTGTAATGATGATTACATTTCATTCAAAAATCATCATTTGATGACAATGACTCATAAGTATTGGATATGGTTATGGTGGTTGTCAAGTGGTATCATAATCATAGGAGACAAAATTGATAAGTATGGAAATCAGTTTAAACACAAGAAATCTGATTATGTGTACAACATAATAATAATAATTTCAATTTTGATTCATTTGTATCTGGAATGAATTGTATGATCATGGATGGAGTAAATGGAATTAGAGTAGTCAAAAGATAATGATTTAGGGTAACTCTGAATCATATAGCATATGGCATGAATGTAAATTGCATTTGAGAATTCACCCTAGTTTAACAAGTAAATAAGAATCAAAGATACTATTACCTTGCATGCCAACTTACTATTACCAGGAATTATTGATGTTAAAAGGATGTTTATGAAGATTCTTTAAACAAGTGTTTATGCTGCTCTATAATCTGGTTCAACATTAAATATTCTACACATTTGTTGCACTAGTATTCAACTTGAAATTTTCTTTAATTACTGGAATTCCCTCCTTTATTATAGGAAACGACTGTAATTTTTTGTTGAAATGAATGAAGTCCTTTTATTATAGGAATTGACAGTGCTCTTTTTCTACAGAAAAATGGAGTTTTGAATGTTGCTACAAGGGAATAGTAAAAGTCTGATGTTGCTAGCAAAGATGAAGCTTGATACAACTATTAATCACTAAGAAAAAAAAAGTGACTAAGTTATTCTAATCGATATCTGAAAATTATACAAGAAATTGGTACAAAAAGTGAACTCTACCAGCCAGTTTCCTGGTTTTCAGGCAAAGCTCACGTTGAGATGCACCAATAATCTTGGTTTTCACATTATGAACATCATTTTCCTCTTTACTTTTTATTTATATATATTTTTAAGAAAATTAAATTCATGATGGAAGAGGAATAGACGAGTTATCGTCCTTACTCACAATTTCTATCTTGTATTGTTGAAGTAAATTGGAAACAAATCTATCTCTAGATGTTGGCTTATGGTAGAATTTTAGTCTATGGCCATTGACCAAAACTGAAATTCCTGAACCATCAATAGTTTTGATCTTTACAGAGCCATTGTCGAATATTGTGTCAATTTCATAGGGAATGAGCCAGTGGGTGGTGAACTTCCCTTTGAAGTTTTTGTGCTTTGAATAAAAAATTAAGGCCCAATCAATGACTTTAAATTGCTTCGTCTTGATAATTTTTGTGCCATTTTGCTCGTTGCTCCTATACAAGAATGCTTTTCTGCAGTGCATCTTGGCGAATTTAATCTAGCTCCTTTAATTGTAATAGTTGTTGTTGAACTTCTGACAAATTTAATCCTAATTTTGATGCAATTTTGAAAGTCTTCACCTAAAACTCAATGGGGATGATAAGTACATATTTTCCATATACCAGTTCATAAGGGGTGTGACCGGTAACATTCTTCCATGTTGTTTAGTTCATAAGGGGTGTGACCAGTAACATTCTTCCATGTTGTTTTGTATGCCCACAAGGATTCTAGGAGTTTTTCCATGTTGGAACATGCAGTTCCTTTGTAACCTCACCTTGATGGATGTATGGGTAGACCAAGTCTTTGGGGTCAAAAACTGACTAAACCCTCGGTTGACCATGCCCACTTATGGATTCTCGATCCATGTTTTATAAACCGGTGCAACTGCCTTCACCCGAGTTTGGTCCATGACCAAACCTATTTATATATGATCTTAGTAATCATTCTATTACTGATTATTGATCATCTCGGGAGATCTTCTCTCGCTCCTTGAAAGACATATTTTTCAGTGCTATAGTTTCTTTCGACACCACCGCTTCTACCATATCTGTTGTCCTCTGTGTTCAATCCATGTTCCAACATGGTATCAGAGTTGTTGGTTTCTTGATCTCGGTATCACAGAAATACTCGGATTCAAAAGAGACAATGTTGAAGTTGTTTCCTAAAACTTTTCTTTTCGAGTAAAGAAATTTCACTGGCTTAAGCATTTGCAATCCACCCATATGGATTAACTAAGAATAATATTGATGAATTTCTTTGTGTGATTTATTTGTTGGAGATGGCTAGGGTTTCTTGAGTCACGTCACTGGGTGGTTAAATGTTCTCATCGTCAACTTTGTTTGTTTGGACGTCGACGAGAGTTTACTCGACATGGGTTTCTCAACCTCATATGTCAATTCCCTAGCTTGGACTCTCATTACGCATCTACATATTCTCATGGAAAAATCTAAGTAGAATGGTGTGAAGGCAAATTCGAAGACCTTGGATTATATGACTAAGTTTGAATTCGAATTGAATGCTCAAATCATATGGCGTAGACTTCTTACTTCCCACGACTCGACGCACCACGTTTTGCATATACATGCAATTCGACAGTAGTCAACTCCGTTTTTAACCCAACTGAAGGAAACCCTCAACCAAGAAGTCATGTGACTGATGAAGGCAACCCGACGACTTGGCATTTGGAACCCTCAACCGAAGTTGCTACTCGACTCAAATGGAAAAGAAAAGGAAACTCGACCTGGCCTCCCTTGAACGTGGCATGGTTGATACCCTCCACCAGTGGCTCGACTGGACTAAAATCACATAGTTGGACTCATTGGTGCCTAAGGAGTATTGTGTCCTTATGTCCTTTAATATTTATGTTTGTGGCTTATTTGTGTGGACAACCTCTATAGAACCGACTTGGTGTACTTCAACCAACCTCTTGTTGTGGTCAACTTTTTAGTCACTCCTTCTTTTGGATATTTGGTGCTTGGACCCTGCCCTACATAGAAAATGGGCATTTTGGATGAAGATTAAGCTATAATGCTTCAGAAGTTGCAAGAAATATGTGAGAAGAAGGCTCTTGCCCTGGAATAATCTCACAGTCGACTTCATGGAGAGGTCATCGCCCGACAAAATGTCCCTTCACAGTTGCAGACTGAGAACCAACAATTGAATAGTGAAATAAAGACAACCCATACCCAGCTGGAAGATGAGGCTTCCCTCTTTCAAACCAACCTTTTCTAGCAGTTTGATGAAAAGTCTTGGAGAATTTTTGACCTGGAGTAGACCATGGAAACTATATTTCAAGATTTGGTAGATGATTTTAGTGATAAAAATAATCTTGTCAATGATCTCATGAAAGAGGTGAAATCCTTCTCTCGTGAAAATGATGCCTTGAATATAGAAAATGTGGGACTAGAAAATCAGCTGAAATATGCATAAGACGTGTTCCAGATTGCTGTGATCGAGCACTCTAGAAGAGTTGCTACCATGGGAAACACTATTGGTGGATTTTTTCAGACTCTTGTAGATGAATTTGAGGAAAAGTCTAGCCTTCTTGAAGATTTGGAGGAAGAATTGAAATCCCTTCCTCATACAATAGTGAGAAAAAATGTCATCCAACCAATGGAAGAAAATAACCAACTGACTCATGACGTTTCCCACTTGCATGCCTCTATTGATGAGCTTTGTGAAGAAGCTACTCTGCTCCAAGAAGATAACAATTGATTGTTTGATAAGTATAATGCATTGAAGGAATATTATGATTCCTTGTTGTTGCAACTGACTAAGAAGGATGATACTATTTAGATCTTGTAGAATGTTGAATAGAATGTTGAGACAACTGCTGAGAAGAAAATTGATGTTGAGCTACCCGTTTCTTCTTCCACCATTGTTTCTAGTCTGGTTGTTTGTGAGAAGAATGTTGATGTTACTGATCTACCAAGCTCACCCATTTCTTCTCCACCCCCTACTTCTATCTATAATAAATATGTTGTCAATTCATGCTTTGAAACCGATAACCGTGTTGTTTCTCCTAGCTTTGAAAAACACACATATATAGGGTCTCGGCTGCTAAGTAATATGGAATATACTAGATGAGGACTTGGGAAGAATGGATAGGGTATTGTTTCTCCTATTGTTACTATGATTCTACCACCAAGAAACAGTCTTGGATATGATGTTTTTTTTTCCTTCTTGCCTACACCTACCCTTGCTGCAAACAAGGAAGTTTTGTTCGTTGCAAGTGGAGTTCAGATTGATTTTCTAGCAAAGCACTCTACTGTCGAACTAATTGTTGAGATGGTTGTTCTTGACATACCAAAATCTCAACCTATTTTTGTTGATGATATTGTTGATGATATGCCAGGTGGTTCTACTCCTAAGAGTACACCTAATCCTAAGCCTATAACTCCTTAAATAATAGGGGACCCCCCTCCAAATAACCAAATACCATTCATACTTCACAATTCCTATGTCAATAATGAATACATGATCTCTTGTATATAGTTATTCACACTTGCACATGAGGCCCCTTTGTTACTAGGCTGATCCTATTACATATGTATTTACACATTACATGTACAATTAGGCCCATATATTCCCCCCTTGGGGTCATATAATATACATTTATCCATATATATGCCCCCCTTGGTTCATAACATATGGTAAAGCTTTCACTTCAACCCACTTGGTAACATAGTCTATGCAAACTAGAATATACCTATTCTTCTTTGACGATGGATTAATGGTCCCTACAAAGTCTAAATCCCACTTTTTGAATGGTTCCACTGGGACATGAGGCTCAAGTGGCATATCATCGGCTGCAACAAGATGACCCATTATATACACCTCAAGAAGTCACTAATAAGTACATTCACACACACATTCTATTGAATATCTTCTATGTGAGTAAGTGATTCTTATATGAGGTAACCAAGGAGATCTGAGTCAAATTTTAGAGGAAAGATGAAGTAAATAAGGCAAAATTCCAAGGGAGGGTGAAGTCTTGTGATGATGTGTTATAAGGTATGTTATTTAAAGGTCATCTTTCCATTTTCACTATAACTTTTTTTCTAGACTGATTGAGATAGAAAATATTGTAGGAGCTTGATAAGACATGTCAAGGTACCTGTGGTAAAAATTTCATCTTTTGGTTCATTGTATTTTCTGAAATACTCTCTATGGAAAATAGGGTTTTTGGCTAGTCTTGAAACTAATCTCAAAAAAGTGTTTTGGGTAAAACAACCATAACTTTTTCCTAGAGGATTCAAATTCAATGAGACCAAATGAATTGGATAGAGTAAAATCCTTAGTATTTTTTGTATTATTTTTATATCTAGATATCAAATATTCCATGCATGGCATGCTCTACAAGTTCGCTTTCCAGAATAAGCAAGAATTCACCAAGGTCTGCCATTTTTGTTATAACTCCTTTTCTAGGATGTTTTAAGCAGTGAAACTTGGAGGAATTGTAGAGATGATATTGAAGAATATTGGGTACAAGTTTAAAACCTTTATTCATTACAGGTATGGAGTTATTCTTGTTGAAAGTTAGGTTTTGTGACTAATCCAAAAACTAGTCCCGTGAGACTAAGGTAAAGTTTGATGAAGATGCTTTTCTCTTGTTGCTGAAGTTGAAGAAGGTATGCAGATCTATGATCACATACACCAGGTCTATTACAAAGTTACATGTATGTTTATATGCATGTTTTGAGGGTTACATGTTGATGATGTTATGGTGCATGCTTGAGGCAAGTCTTTGGTACATTGTTGAGGCATTAACACATGTATGAGATACATATCTTGGTGATGTTGGTACTTAGTTGAGGTACACCATTGATAGTACTTGCTTGATATATCCTATGGTATATGGTGCATGGCATGATTGAGTGACATGGTATATTGTTGAGATACATTGTTGGTACATGGTATTGTACATGTGTTGATGTAAATTGTTGATATACATGGTGGATGCTTGAGGTAAATGGTACATGTGTTGGTGCATGGTTGATGCACTTGATGTTGTACAGGTGTTGGTGCATAGTTGATGCACTTGTTGTGGTACACAGTTGATGCTTGGTATGGTACAATTGATGGTTTGTTACATGCAATTGTATGTAACATCCCCTCCGTTACGTCATCAATGTAAGTGAGCACAATAGTGTAAATATGTTTTTTAATTAAAAAAAACAATAGAACAAGGGATAAGAGACAATAACATACATTTATATATGCATTTTCTATTCTCCTCCACATCATTACACAGTAAGAATTAGAAACATCATCACTAACATTAATATTTCAATCATATCACAAAAATATAACAAGGATATCTACCCACCATCCTACCTTGCAAGGTTAGGACCTCCAAGACACATAATCAACGCTCAAGTATAGGATTTGTCCAATTGATTTTGACCATTTAAGGTCTCAGGACTGACGACTGTTCCGAGGAAAAAAGTGGTGTCTAATTCCCTTATCCAATCCTAGTATAACAACCAAGCCTAGAATTCAATGTTTAATAATTAAAAGTAAATCTCCTACTCAAAAAAATCGAGCAATTCAATATTACGATCTACTTAACCTTCCATACAGAGACTAAAACATCTATCAGTGAAATAACATAATTGTAAGCAAAAATTTATCGCACCCACTTAAAATATTTGCGCAACTCAAACTTAAAAAAAATTAGAGACGTATTTCCAAATATTCGAATAATCATTGCTTAAATATCATTAGTCTCTAAAATCCCTAATTTCTTAATGGGCCACAATAAAGTTAGCCAATAAACAAATGATTACATTAAAAACCCTTTAATGTTTAATCTAACACAATTCCTTTACTAATTATCTATTTATTAAAGCTTAAATTTATATTATTATTTCCATTCCTAGACCCTAAAGTCTCCTCCATAAAAGTTTAATTAAAGAATGATTTTTAGTCTCCTAAAAATAAAGATTATTTAATTTTAAAATCTCTTTCAAATAAAGATTAAATAATCAGTCCAATGAACATTCACTCTAGAACATCCTTAAATTATTTTCACTCATATCCTAAAGTGTATTATAATAAGACTTCTCTTATTTATCTAATACCATATCCACATTGTTATTTTAATAGTTTTTCCAATTTAATTCTTTATTAGGTGACAATGTCAAATATCCTTAAAATCCCAATGTCTATTACTACATGTATTAAGTAAAAAGAAAACCATTCTTTTCTAAATTAACCACATGTTCTATGATTGGTCTCTCCCACCCTTTATATATATATATATATAAATTAATGATATCCACATTATCTTCTACTTTTTTTTAGTTAAGATAGTGTATGTATTAGAGTACAATGTGTAAGTGCATGCATTACTTTCACCGCTATCTTTTTTTTCATGCAGAAAAAGCAGTCTCACTGCTATTCTATTAAGAATCAAGTGAAACTATCATAGATACATAAATTGTTTACAATATGTTTTTGTCTTTATATTTCTCAAGAAACTAATGATAATATCAAGAGATCTTCAAAACTTTCCTTCAAAATACATATAAAAGCTATAGCCAAAACTGGGAGTTTTCTTCAAGTCCACTTAAATACATATATTCCATAATTGCTTCATCAAAACCTGTGTTTATGACCAAAAAAAATCATAAAGATTCTAGAACAAAGAGATTCTGTCTGCTTGAACTGTGATTCCTTCATTCACCTCCTCAAAATAGAGCCATCTTGGATGGGAGTTTAAAGCTTGTTTGGATAGCTGGTCGACAACATTGTTGAAAATTCTATGAACATGTATGAAATTGAGTTTTTCAAAATTATCTTGCAACTTGCTTATTCTCTCTTGACATGGCTTGAGATATAAATAGTTCAGACTTGAAACACCTTTTATCCAATTGATAGTAGATTTGGAATTGCCCGCAACCATCAAAATACTCAAAGAAAAAAAAGAAGCGAGGTGTAACAGTCCCCATAATCCAAGAAGTTCAGCTTTCATATTAGAACCTTCTCCTCCAGCAAAATATGCTTTGCAAGTGTGGTTGCTGCTAAATTTTATGAATAATCCAATGCCACACCTGTTCATGGCAGCTGCACCATCGAAGAAACCTATTGGTAAATACTCAAAATAGATAGGACTTATGATATAGTCCAACTTTTCAGGCTTTAAATCATCTTGTATTTTCTGGATAGAGAGAAGTATTTTTTTTGCAATGACAGAATCTTGTCTAACCCAATTTTCAAATAACAGTCTGTTCCTATACTTCCAGATGCCCCATATCACAAGAAATGGAATGTGTCTCAAACTTGGGAATTTTATGAACCATTTATGGAGATTGTCTTCCATTCCTTGATTTTCCCAATCATCATTGATCATCATATGTGTGAGGATCTCTTTCCAAATAAATTTAGATACACAATAGTGTGTAAAGAGATGGTCTATAGTGTCTTCATCACTGAGGCATAAACTACAAACAATAGGCCGTATGCCTCCTCTGCGCTAATAATTAACCCCTGTAAGAATGTTGTCCCTCAAACATAACCAAATAAAACATACAATTTTACTCGAAACCTTAAATTTCCATATAGATTTGAACCACCAACGACTTTCACCTTTTAAATTTAAAAATAATAAAGACTGGTAAGCTGTTTTAACCGAGACAGATCCCGTATCTCGGTTCCATGACCAGACAAGTTTATCGCTGGACTCATTTAAGAAAATGCCATTTGTGCGGAGGGTGAGGATGAAGTTGTCCCATTCCACAACTAAATCACCTGGAAGCTTGAGATGTACAGAGTCTTGCCAAACAATTATGGAAGTTGATTCATTTGTGTGCGCAGCTTGGGCTAGTGTATAAATATTCAAATGGTGAAGATGTGAGGTAAGGGGAGGAGAAAGAAAGCACTGATCATTACCTCAAACAAAGGCATCTAGGCCGAGTGAAATGTGTTTACCATTTCCCACAGTCCAGGTCAGCCACTTCAATAGGATAGGCATTGCGATCATTAGGTTCCTCCAGATAATCGAGGCATTAGAGAATTTAAAATCATTTTTATTAATCCATGAAGAAACATCAATACCTTTGACGTATTTTTTCCGCAACACTGTACTCCATAAAACACCTCCAAAAATCCCCTGCCAGCAAGATTTTGCAACTAGGGAGATTGCAAACCATTTTAAGTTTTGTAAACCCCAACCCCAAAGCTCCTTTGGTAGTGCAATCTTCTGCCAGCTTTCTAGGTGGAAACCATTCTATTTTTTGGCTTCTCTCCAAATTAAGTTTGTCATTAACTGCTTGATTCTAAGCAATGTGGTTGCTAGAATTTTGACCAAGCTGAGCCAATACACCTGAATACGTTGCAAAACTATTTTTGCTAAAACAAGTCTACCTCCAAGGGATAGCCATTAGAATGCCCAGCTACTAATTGTTTTCTCAATTTTTTGAAATAACCAATTCCAGTTGGCTACTCTATGATTATTTTCCTTGAGAAAATATCCAAGATACTTCATCCCTTCCTCAAAATCAAGAAAATGTATGTTAAATGATGTCCTCAATTTTCTTTCTAACTCTTAGTCTATGTTCTGTGCTAGGAAGCATGACTTATGACAATTGAGGACCATTATAGAGGCTTTACAAAAATTCCTTAAGAGAGTGTGAAAAAGTGACCAATATTCAAAGTTTGCACCCCCTAGGATGAGGACATCATCAATGAACAACAATTGTGAGATGTAGGTCTCAACAACTACCTTTATTCCTTTGAAAGAACCATTTGCTACAACCTTTTTTATCTGTCTACTTAAGCATTCAATGACAAGGAGAAACAACATTGGAGAAAGAGGGCATCCCTGCCTCAACCCTCGATGGCTTTTAAAAAAGGAGGTAGGAGATCCATTTATAAGAACTGTCATACTGACATTAGAAACACAAGCCATAATCCATTGTGAGACTTCCCATTTTAGACCTATCTATGTGAGCAATAATTTCATAAATTTCCAGCTGATGTTATCATATGCCTTTTTTAGATCCAATTTGAGGATGATATAGCTTAATTTCTTTGATTTAATTGTGTGAAAGCATTTCTGGGCTAAGCCAACAACATCATAAATCAACCCGTCCTTCGGGAAACCGAACTGTTCTTGAGATAGACATAGAGCCAACTTGTCCTTAATGCAGTTTGTGATTATCTTGGATACCACTTTATATGCAAAGTTACATAATGCTATGGGCCTGAACTCATGAAAGGAGGTTGGTTTTCTCACCTTTGGAATAAGAGAAAAGAAGGTAGTATTTAGAGCACCTATGATGTAGTCTGTGACCTTGGATTCCTCAACTACGAGTAGAAGGTCTTTCCCCAAGATGTCAAAGAAAGTGTGGAAGAGCTCTTGGGTCCATCCATCCAGGCTATGGCTCTTCTCTTTTGGAATTTTGTAAATGATAATCTCAAGTTATTCGATGGAGACTGGTTTCCCGATGTCACCACTCTCTGCGTCAAAGAACATTCTAGGAACATCTTTTAAAATATGAAACTGATTTCTCATATCTTCCATCTCGGGGGAACCAATTTGAGACTGAAAAAAATTAAAAGTGGATTCTTTAATCGCCGATTCACTGGATAAAATCAGCCCATCATCAGTGGTAATGTCCCAAATAGTGTTTTGATTCCTCCTATGAGTAGAAAATTTATGAAAAAAGTGGGTGTTCTTATCCCCCTGTTGCATCTAGAGAGCTCGGCTCCTAAGCCTCCAGGTTGATTATTCAATAGCTAAGATTTTATCTTTCCTGGTTTTAAGTGCTCTTAAAAGGTTTAGCTCTTCTTGTTTGAAGATTTGTGATGGGCAGCTCTCAAAAAGCTTAGTAAATTTTGCTTCAATTAGGAATAGATCCGATTGAAGATGTTGTTTTTTCTTGGTCTGCCATTTGATCACCCTCTGGTTTAGTGCTTTTAATTTATCACACTACAGGACACACGAGGAGTAGTTGGTCCAATTCTGCATAGAAGACCAGGTCGATTTAACAAGAGAAATAAACTCCAGATCTGATAGCCATGAGATATTGAATTTGAAAGGTGCACAAAATTTCCGACAGGACAAATTGACCTGCAGACATATTGGATGATGGTCCGATATAGAAGAGTTTATGATCAAGGATTTGTAAGAACTCTGACTGGATAAAAGGTTTCTGTCCAAAAGGAAATGATCCAATCGTTTGGAAATTCTAGCCGAGCCGACCCTAACATTATGCCAAGTCGGGGACATATGTAATGGGGCAAGATCCACCAGTCCAGTATCCTGAAGCATATTAGCAAAAAAATCGGCCAATGGGTCAGCTCTTGCGGTGTTGCCCCACGCTTCTCAGTTTGAAAGAGTGAAATTGAGGTCGCCTCCAACAATGAGGCCCTGTTCTGCTAGAAGTCCAAAGTCTATCAAAGGTTGCCAAAAGCTTTCTCTGTCCTTGTATGGCGCATAGAAGTTTAATAGTTTGACTTTCTCAGCTTATTGTATGCATCTTCCCTAAAAAAAAATACCTGCAAAGGTGCCATAAGAATAAAACTCAGCCTTAGTAGGGTTCCATCCAATGAAAAGGATGCCCGATCTACAATTTGGATCCAATTCCACACAATTCCATGAAGGAAGGCAAGAAAGGAAAAGTCTTTGAGCCTTTTCAGTCTCCACGAGGGTTTCTTGTAAAAAAACAACATTAGGAAGGGTTTTTGGAAATAACAGCTTGAGGGAGGCGATTTTAGAGGGTCCCCCAAACCCTCGGATGTTTAGGGAAAAAATAATCATAGTTTAACCTCATTATTCGACGAGCCTACTCTAAGGGCCGAGGGAGAGGGAATCTCAGATGAAGATTGTAAGGGTGTAGGGATAGCAGTAGAGGAGGGGAGGGAGGGCAAGAGAAGAGGGGAAATACCTCCTTCGACAACTCCAGGGGGTTTCCTTGGTAAGCGAGGTTGAGGTTTCTTTCAGATGGTAACATTTGTCCTCGAAGCTGAAGGAAGGTTCAAAGAAGAGGAACAAGTGATTGAAAGAGCTATCGGGGAGAGAGAGTCAATGATATTGGTGTGCTGTGAAGGGAAGGAGGAAGGCAGGGGGGGGAAGAGAGAGATCAATGGGGAAGGTTAAGGAGCAAAGGGGTCCTTCAATCAAATTCGAAAGGGACTGACCAAGAGGTATCTAAAACGGGTCGGGAGAAACATGGTTCATCTTGGTTGACTCATCAGGGGAGGGGGAAGGTCAATTAAAGAGTTGTCAATAACCCTATTCTCATAAATGGGTCCCTTGTTATAGGTCGGGTCTTGTAATTTTCTCATTAGTAAATCCCAGAAATTGCCAAAAATTTCTTTTACCCACTCTTCATTGTCACGTAGGTATTCCTCCTCAAGAATATATAACTTAGAAAAGAAAGTAGGGTAGAAAAACTTCACCTTACCTAGAAAGGTATCTAGACCAGTTTGTGGAAGTCGTGATAGAGAGGCCTGGTGCACATTGTCTAAAGTGGGAGCCACCACTTCCCTAGACCTGGACCCAGTCGGACATGAAACCTTTAAATGTCCAGGCATCCCACAGAAATGGCACCTGAAGGACTCTTTCCAATAATCAAGTTGTTGGGACCACACTTGATCACCAATGTCTACTTCGATTGAGGCAGGTAGACCCTTATCCAGGTCAAATTCCACCAGGACCCATGCTGTATGCTTATTACACCACCTCAAAGAAGCATAGTTGAAGTAAATGAACTTACCGATGGAATTGATAATGGCTTCAAAGATGGCGGTAGACCAGAATTCAATGGGGAAGTCCGGGAGGAGCATCCACAGTTTCCTTCTAGAAAAGGATTCTGAAAAAGGGTTGAAGCCAGGGTACTAGTGTTTTAGCATTAGAATGTCGCATCCAGAGAGCCAAGGAGAACCTAAAGTGCACAGGAGATCCTCTTCGAAGAGGAAATGGAACACCAGCCATTGGTTGGACAACATACTAAACCTGGGACAGTACCCGACTAGGTGTTTCCAATGTTGAATAATCCATTGCTCAATCTGTGATTTGTTCATTTTGACATAATTTTTTTTTCCAATCAGACCTTTCTCGGAGAGACTCATAACCCTATCTAGTGAAAAATCCTTTCCGATTACACACTGAGAGGAGGATTCCCTAAATTTCAAACTTTTCTGTTTTCGACGTTGTCTAACAGCCTGGCCAGAAAAACGGTTGTGTCCCACGCCTATCCCTTTAACCTCCTGAGAACATCTGGGTCCATCATGAGAAGGCTGGGAGGGAGAAGAAAACATAGAAAGTCTAGAGGCTGGAAGGAAACCAAGAAGCTTACCCACAGAGTCTAAAAGAGAGCCAGAGTCTACTGTTGGTTTAAACCCCTCCAATCTAAAAGCCTCACTGGGAGCTAGAATAACCCTGGAAGAATGGGGAGGTACCGCATCAAGGCCTGTTTACTTAGAGCATACAGAAGGCGAAATGGAAGCTTTTTTTGTCGTGAGACCCTTAGAGGGAAAAGGAAAGGGTGGATCTCGATGCACATTGTTATTACTTTTCTCACTGACACAGCTTGTGCCTGTGCATGGCCCAACCCAATACTAGGAGAACAAGAGTCCACCACCTATTTTAGTGTGATGTTGGTAAGCCTGTTAGTTAGGCCTACTGGTGAGGTTGTACCATGGTTCTTGCGTATGCAGTCATAAAGTACACGATACGTGTCATCCTCCAGGAAGAGACCCTCCCTAGCCCAGAGTTCGTCTTCGTCAACCCAAGAGGTGTCTAAGTGGTAGACCATGCTATCATTGCATAGGCTTGTCATACTGCCAAGGGAACTCTTGTGTGCCTACCAGTGTTGAATATATCGGCGTTATATCAGAAATTTCGGATGTGTCGCCGACATTTTCACCTGGTCGAAACTTTCTTCCGAATATTTCGCGAAACTTTCGAAATTTTCAATGTGTCGCGACACATTCACCAACTCGCGACATTTTCTCAATGTGTCGCGATTCGATGGAATATGTCGGCCTGCTTAAATTTTTTAGCAAATAAAAAGCACGTGAGGGGTTTTACTAAAATTCTTAATGGTAATGTAAAATTCTTAAGTGACATTCTCCTTTATCTTTCATTTTCATCATTTTACTTAAATTTTTAACATTACCATTAATTGTTTTAGGATGTTTGAGAGTGGTTCCAACCTCATTGGACTTCATATGGAGAAAGTAGAATTTTAGGTCCCATTCAAAGTTCAACAGACTTAACGGTTTTCAGGATTTCAAGATTGGCAGGATTACAACGTTTCCGTTGAATTCTATCATGTATGAGGGTATGGAACTGACATTTAATCAAGAACATCAAGCCCTCTATGTACCTCGATGTCCACAGGTTAACATTTTTGGGGTTGATTGGTCCGGTTATGATAACATTGCCCTCTACAATACAAGGATGTACAAGTGTCATACTAGGGTTTATCCAACTCCCATGATGAAACACTCTCGAGGAATGATTCTCCTAGGGTTTAATGCCTCTCCTCTAGGATGGTGCACTCTATAACAAGATGTTAGTCCAATGATCCTATTCCATGGTTGTATCCAAGTGTCCTCATGCAAGGCATCACTGCTATAACTGTGTGCCACATGTCCTTTCATGTTAATATAGACATGGTTTTCCTTCTAAAATGTCATTTATGTGTATCATTATTTTTTTCTTGCAAGATAATGTGTTATATATATATATATATATATATATATGGTGTTTCCCCCGATGTTTCCATTTTTGAAGGGTCGTGTTTCCCGACATCCCCATTTCGAAAACTTCTAGACATCTCCCCGTTTCGTGCAACTTAAATCTATGTCTAGAACATATCATGACTGTTGGATTACATAACTACAAATACATACTAA
>SNQJ01S0164686.1:0-21179 GCA_010110895.2 Picea sitchensis | reverse complement strand
CTCTTCACAATCTATGTAGAATAATTTCTTCTCACCACACTTATGTCCCTTACTATACTTGTTGTCACAATTAAAGCATAAACCTTTTGCTTTTCTTTCCTCCAATTGTTGAGGTGTTAACCTTGTAGGTTGAGGTGTTTTAGAAGGAGAATTGTTCTCTCTATAGATGTTAGGATTGGTCCTTCTAGTAGCCATAGACATATTTTTACTTTCAACATCTCTTGCCACCTTAAATGCATTCTCCAGTGATTTGGGTTCCCAAAGGCGAACCTCATGTTGAATGTTATCCTTTAAAGTTCCTATGAATAAATCAATCAAGTGCTCATCTAGAATATCAGTTACCTTTATATTCAATCTATGGAAGTTCTCAATGTGCTCGGTAACTGAACCCTTTTGCTTGAGATTTATCAATTGGATAAAGAAGGTATTGCTCCTTATATCCTCATAGTGTGCTATCATTTCTTTCGTGAAAATTGTCCAAGTGACTAGTGATTTGCGAGAACAAATCCATCGATACCATACAAATTGATTAGGTTCTAAATATAAAGAAGCAATTCATACCTTTTGTGTAATTGTTGAGGTGTCAACCTTGTAGGTTGAGGTGTTTTAGGAGAAGGAGCATATTTCATAGATGTTAGGATAGGTCCCTTCTAGTAGCTATAGCCATATTTTTACTTTCAACATTTATTGCCACCTTAAATGCATTCTCCAATGATTTGGGTTCTAAAGGCAAACCCTCATGTTGAATGTTATCCTTTAAAGTTCCTATGAATACATCAATCAAGTGCTCATCTAGAATATCGGTTACCTTTATATTCAATCTTTGGAAGTTCTCGATGTTCGTAATTGTGGAACCCTTTGCTTGAGATTTATCAATTGGATAAAGAAGGTATTGCCCTTTGTATCCCTCATAGTGTGCTATCATTTCTTTCGTGAAAATTGTCCAAGTGACGAAAGTGATTTATGAACAAAGACATCGTATACCAAACAAATTGATTAGGTTCTAAATATACAGCATAATGGTACCTTTTTTGTATGTGGTACATTATGGAGACTCATAGAATTGCTCCATTTGAAGTATCCATTTGATTGGGTCCTTTCCATCGAATTTTCTCATATCAATCTTAGGAACGGTTATCTTCAAACCACAGAATGTCCCCACTTTGGGACATCATCACTGTGGCAGAGATTTACATTTAATCAGAGTAGCCGATGGATGTTATAGAGAAAGTACGTGTGGGTATTTGAGAGGCATTGTGGGGTCCAACTTGCATTGATGATCATATTCCATCATTATGAGCCATTCAAGATAGGTTGGCTTTGGTTTCTGTTGCATTCCGAATGCATTTCCGTGATTTTGACTATTTTGAGCTATAAGTCAATGGAATTCAATCAAGAGGTCATTTTGGGCACATTACTTGAGGAACCTCTCAGTGTAATATCTCATTGGAATCAAGAGGAAAAACACTACAGGATGGATGGCTATAAGTGACTTTAATGGCCAAGGAAGCCACAAGGAGAGATAAGGAGCTTTCAAAGGCAAAAAGGTTAATTAATTCAATTAAAGGATTTAATTAATTAATTAAATATTAATAAAATGAAAGTCACTTCTTTGAGGGACAAGGTGAGCCAAAAGTATAAAGTAAAGGCAAGGGCCTCTTCTCATTCATGGAGGTATGTTTATCAGTTTGATATCCGGCTTTTAGTTAGTGAGCCCATCTCTTGGGGTTTTGAGGGTTTTGACTTAACAAACCCTAGAGGACGACATTGCAAGATACCGCATATATAAAATATGCGTAACGTAAACGAAATGCTAGAAATAGGAATAACAAGAAATATCCAAAGATAATCTTCTAATACTTAAAATGATATACCTAAATAGCAATGTAAATAGCACTTGAACGTAAATAGCACTTGATTCGGGGAGAAGTAATGTTCACGTGCTCTTCGAGGGGCAACTCCTCCAATCGAAACAACATACAATAATATCCAAGCTAGGGTTCTATACCGAATTCCCATTTATACTAAAAGAAGCATCTAGAGGAAGATCCTTCTAGAAGCCGAAGCTTCCATTAGGTCTTCTTACATCCCGCCTAATTCTCTTTATTGAAAGGTCTTTATTAATATTGACCTTATTACATCCTAATACATTAATCTACCCATGTGTGGGTTAGGACCTTAACATGTCCGCCTTCTTAAAACGTACTTTGTCCCCGAAGGCTTGAGATGTGGGAACCGCTGCAGCCGTAGCCGGTTCCCAAGTGGTATCTTCTGGAGTCATATCTTTCCACCCATTTCCAGCACTTCCTGATGGTTTCTCCTCGACGCAGCTTAATTTCCCTCCGTCCAAACGCTCGGTTGTAGCTAAATGGATCCTTCTTCTGCTAATTCTCGAAGGTTGGTTTGAAGTTGGCACTTGTTCCAATCACCTTCTTCTCGCTGTGAAACATGAAAAAACGTGATGTAGCTTCACCGACCGGGCAAAGATAATCGATATGAATTTGTCCCACCCAAGGCTTTAGAACTCTAAGGGGCTATAAAATTTGGGGCTAGCTTCCTAATAATGCTCGGCCTTGAGGAAGTTTGCTTATATGGTTTCAGCCGTAGAATACCGGGATGCCCTTCTACAAATTGACGCTCCGAAATGCACCTGACTGCTTTGTCGCTTCATTCTCGCTCGGCCATGACCAAATTCCTTTGCTGGCACGGCGATATCTCCCGACTGTAAGTTTTTGGTCGACTTCCTGGACCTTCGATGTACCCGGGAAGTATGAGAGAACCGACGGTGGCTTCGGCCCATATTAATCGCCAAAAGGAGTCATGAAGTAGTCAGATGATATGTAGTGTTGTACCAACCGGGCGAGGGTAAATCCATTGAGTCCATCGGTGTTGTTTTTCTGATGCAAAGCACCTCGATAGGTTTCCAAACACTTGTTGACGACTTCTTTGACCATCCGTCTGGGATGATGTCGAAATGAGATGCAATTGTGTGCCTTGTAGCCGGAACGCTCTCAAAATTGCTTGTGAAAGTTGGGTCCTCGACGTAACAATAGAGTTTGGCATGCCATGAAGCTTTGAAGACTTGATCCATAAAAACTTGGGCCAATCAGGAGGCAGAAATGGGTGGTGAAGAGCACAAAATGAGCATACTTGAAAGTCGATCCACCACCACCACACGGGATGACCCCGATTTAGGTAAGACAGAATAAAATCCATAGATATATCCTTCCAAATATCCTGGGGAATTGGGAGCGGTTGGAATGTGCCTGGAGATTTGATCTGTTTCTCCCTTGTTGCGTTGGCGATCTCACATTCAGCCACAAACTTACTTGGATGTCTGTTTCATACCATCCCGTAAAAAGGAGCTGCTTAACTCGGCTTTCATATGTTTTGGTGAACCCCCGAGTGCCCTCATTGGTGTAGCATGAAGCTCATCGAGTACCGTGGATTTGAGCTTGATTGTTTACATAAATACAAGCAATCTTTGTATCGAAGCTCATCCCGAAGCCAAGAGTACCCTAGGGAAAATAAATAATTGACCTGCAATTGTTGTATCAAATGAAAAAAAATATTGGGATCGTGTAGCCATTCCCAACAAACGGCTTGGAGCCAATCTACTACAATGAAAGAGAGAGAAAAAAAGGGATCCTTCGCCTTCATATTTCCTCGACAAGGCATCCGCCTAATTACCATATTCTCTTCACCCTTCTGTAAATGATCTCATAATCATAACCAAAGAGCTTAGTGACCCATTTTTGTTGCCTTTGGGAGGAAATGCGACCTGCAAAAAGTATTTGAGGCTTGATGGTCTATCTTAATTTGGAATCAGCGCCCCAAGAGATAAGGGGACGCTTCATAATTCAACCGCATGCACTGCCAACATTTCTTTTCATAGATAGGTTTGACCAGATTCTTTTCAGACAGCTTGTTTTCTGGTGAAGGCCAAAGGTCGAATCTCTTGCATAAGGACAACGCCATTGCCTTTCCCGGATGCGTCGCAATTCAACACAAATGTCTTTGTGAAGTCGTAAATATTTAACCGAGTGGTGCACATGGCCATCTTCAAAGTTTGAAAGCTTGAGCAACTGCTGGAGTCCAATTGAAAGAGTTCTTTAAGGAGGGTCGTGAGAGGTGCCTAATCTTCCATAGTTCTTGACAAACTTAAGGTAATAATTTCAGGAGGCCCAAAATCCACCCTAAGATTTTTAGAGTCTTAGGGTGCGGCCAATCTTTGATCGCCAATCTTTTCGGGTCCACCCCGACACCATCCTTGCCCACGATGACCCAAGTATTCAACTCGACACACCCAAAAGCACATTTGGACTGCTTCAAGAAAAGCTGGTGCTGAGACAGTAGTAGGTTGAGGACTTTATCCACATGAGTCGATGGTCTTTCCATGTCTTGCTATATATGAGGATATCATCAAAGAAAACTAGGACAAAATGACGAAGAAAGCGGCGGAAGACATGGTCTGCGAGGCTCGAAGGTGGGGGCGTTATACAACCCAAAGGGCATGACCAAACTCAGAGTGGCCCTCATGAGCGAAGGTCAGCCTTAGGAATGTCGCCTCTTCATACCTGACTGGGTGATAAAACCGAAATGGCTGCCTGCCGCAGGAAGAATTGGGCACCACTCGGCCATCCAGAGGTCATCAATGACCGGGATGGGAAATTTATTCGATGGTGAGTTTATTGAGTGCATGGAAGTCAGACACATTCGCCAATTTAACCTCTTCTTTTCTTTAGTACCATGACAACCTGAGAGGAGTAAGGACTCATACTAAGACGGATGACTCCCCAAATGTGAGTTCCCCGACCATCTTTTCAATTCTACATTCTTTTGGGCAAAGGGTATGAGCAGTATTGTGGGGAAGGCTTCCCGGGACAAGGGAATGGAATGATCATGGACACTCGAAGGAGGAAGTCCTGGGGGAGTGGAGACTGCTTGATGTTTAGTCAAGAGGCTTGAGGTCTTGGGGCACGGGATTTCTCAGTGGCTTTGATGGCATGGAGTTGGGCTATGACACCCTAATGGCCTTTTTTGAGTAATTTCTCCATGCGATGAGAACCGGTGATTTCAGGAGAACCCACGGATGCCTTGAAATTTATGTGTGTGGCTTTGGTCAAATTTCATGGTTAAGTTTTGGAAGTCCATGAGAATGGGGACCCAAGGTTCGAGCCATTCGGCACCCAACACAATGTCGCGAACCTCCCATGTCAATAGCAAACATATGTGATTTGAGGTTGTAGTCACCTATTTGAGACGCACATTTTCACAAATTCATACTTCATAGAGCCCCCATTGGCAATCAAGGATTTGGAAATTCACAATCACTGGATATAGCAATGGCTTTTGGGCGACGCGTACATGAATAAAGTTGTGGGTGCCGCCACTATCAACCAAGATGATGACCTTTCTAAGCTTGATATAACCGGAATAGCTTGAGAGATTGGGGGGCAGAGACGCCGGTGAGGGAATTGAGGGAAATGATGGGTTCTTCAAGCAGAGGGTCGGAAGGAGTGGTTTACTTTCGTAAGCTCGGTGACTCGGGAACATGGGAGGTGTCGTCATCGTCTTCTTGAGTATCTTCGGAGAGGGCCATAAAGAGCTTTGTTCCTTACATTTGTGGCCTTCCGGAAAATATTTGTCATCACAGCTTATAACAGAGGGGCCTTTGAGTTGTCTTTCACCATTTCACTGGCCACCTTTTGATTTTTAAGGGGAGGAGTAGGGTTTACTGGTTTAGGGCACTGGAAGAAAGAAGGCTTACGGTTTTGAGATGAAACAATTTGTTGTGCTTCTTTATTTTTGGTAGTTTCACTCAAGTGCAGAGGGTCGAGCCATGAGGACATGGGCCCTAACCTCCTCCTTGAGGCCACCGATAAAGCACTCGCGAAAGAATCCATCAGTCATGCCCTCAGTCCGAAAAAAGCCGACGCCAAATGCATCTATGAAGTCTTCTACTATTTCCGATTGTTTCAATTTTGTCAAACGACCTAAAAGGTCAGGCTCTGTCAAATCGCTCATAAAGCTCAAAGAACAAATTGGGTCCAAGCAATATATCCTTGACGGGAAGCTTTTCCATTGCCACCATTGCCGCCAGTTTTGATCAAGATGGAGAACACCATACCGGTTTGGCCAAGTCATCCTAGTGAATGTTGTAGAGAGAGAAATAATGTTCCATTTGTGTGGACCAAATCCGGGGTCTCGGGAGCTTTCATCAAATTTGTTTACATTCACCTGCGGAAGGCGTATGTCCTTTGAAAGTGATGTGGTTGAAAGGAATGGAAGAGGTTTCACCTTCAGCCTTTTTAGGCATTAATTCAATTACTCCAGAGGGATTTTGGAGTTTGCGCAGAGTGCCATAACCACAGATTCAAGTTCATTTTTTACTTCCTCCACTGCGGACTGCACAGATGCATTTACAGATACATTTATGGTAGTATTGATGGATGAATCAATGGAGGAAACAGTAGCACTGAGTTGTTGCACTTCTTGTTGGGTCTCAAGTAAACCATGTTGCGTGGTGTTGAAACGAGATTCTAGTTCTTGGTTACGGTTGTATGATGACGGTTGAACTGGTAAGGAAGCAAGGTCAGAAATTTTAAAATGATATGGGGAAAGTGATGAGGGCGCATACGAATCTAACGGATAGGTCTCAATTAATGGTCAAAAATGGGTGAACCGAAAAGGGTGTATGGGTCAAAAATTTTGCGCGTAAAATGATATGGAGGAAAGTGATGAGGGCTTAAGAGACTAATCCAATGGAATAGGTCTCAAATAATGGTCAAAAAATTTATACTCAAGGTTTCGTTTTTTAATAACCAAGCGGGTTGGCTCTGGTCTGAAAAAAATATGGATGAAATCCCCAAATCTCGAACCGTAGAGCATTCACTTAGCAAACCGTAATACGTGACAGCGGGTTAATAGATCTCACGGCTTTTTTTTTTTTTTTTTTGTTTGTATTGTTGTTTATGTTCCCAAAAGGTTAGGTATTCCAGGTTCTATTGCATTGCTGGTTTGCCCTATGCTATAGCTCGACATAATGCGGCGGGTCCAATAGTAGTACTTAGACCAATATCTCGTGGAACTAACTAAGGAGGATAGACCGCACTTATACCGCGTATCTACCCGGAATTAC
The DNA here is from genome assembly GCA_010110895.2 of Picea sitchensis. NCBI lineage: Eukaryota > Viridiplantae > Streptophyta > Pinopsida > Pinales > Pinaceae > Picea > Picea sitchensis. Next base: position 14,038 of record SNQJ01S0164686.1, on the reverse strand, counting down.
CGCGGTACTAGAGAGTATCTTCCCGAAAGGCCGCTCTCTAAGGACACTATAGCAAACCGGCGACCGATAGGTTTATCTACGAGGGCTTCAGGAAATCTAGGTCGATCTGTGTACATGTGTTGTCTGATGCACTGCCAATCGAAGGTGTACCAATAAGGGTTACAAGGGCGGCTAACAAACGGCGCTTTAAGAACCACTTGTATTTCCTTCGCGTATGAATCCCTCAACCGTTTATACAGAATCATTGCATCTCGGTGGGCTTTAAAGACGGAATACCGCCTCACTCCGAAAAAAATACCCAATACTCTTGGGCTAAGGAAAGTGCTCGATACCACTTGCAAGATGTTCTATATATAAAATATGCATCGTAAACGAAATGCTAGGAAATAATGTATCAACAAGAAATATCCAAAGATAATCTTCGCGAATACACATAAATGATATACGAATTAGCAACGGAAATAGCACTTGAACATAAATCGCACTTGATTCAGATAGCAATGTTCACACCGAGGGGCAACTCCAATCGAAAGCAAATACCAAGTTACAATAATATCCAAGCTAGGTTCTCATACCGGACTCCTATTTATACTAAAAGAAGCATCTAGAGAAGATCCTTCTAGAAGCGAAGCTTCTATTAGGTCTTCTTACATCCTCTTAATTATCTTTTATTGAAAGGTCTTATTAATATTGACCTTTTATTACATCAGAATACATTAATCTACCCATGTGCTGGTTAGGACCCTAACAAAATTGCGGTGAAAGCATTCCACCTAGTCGTCCCAAGATTGGTCCTGATGATGGCAATACTCTCCCACACCATTCTAGTTCCAGATCTACCTGGCCAGTAGGATGGATTCTACATCAGCCATGTGCGTGATAGAGAGGGCTTAATTCGCCTGAGGGATTCTAGCAAGAGGGGCGACCATCTAGAGATAGATTCGCTAGGTAATGATCGGGCAAGGCCGCTGAGGATTCTGTCACTTGGTTTTTCATTGTAGGGTCTTGGACATTATATCTAGTGCTTTTTGAGACAGCTTTATGGCTCAGATTATTTCTTGGAGAAATGGGCCAATTGGAAGGAGGGGGGTTTTGAGATCCAGATCTAGTCCTGCTTGGAGGGCTACACCGTGATCCTGGACCGGTAGACTTTACCTAGTGACTCTGCAAACCCTCGATCTATATTTCTAGAGAGTTTCAGAGCATTTGGAGGCCTCCCTTTAAAGGTAATGAATTATCTAGGGTTTCACCATCCGGGGTGCACCCTATCTGCTGGGGGATTTCAGATCTAATGTGAGATTGAGAGGATCTGCAGATTCACCACCCCTGGGTTGTTCTTCCATCACCCGATCTATCAGTGGCCATATTTATTAGGGTGATTGGACACTTTTGTAAGCAGACTTGTTATTGAGGGTTTCAAATTCTCTCATTGAGCGCGGCATTATTCACCGAGATTTGGCATCTCGACCGGCTTTGTATTGATTTTCATTTCTTATTCATCCTTTGAGGCATCTTTTGTATTAGCTTAGAGCATTTGCAGCCTCTTTATCTATTGTCTATCTTCTGGCCATCTGTTGAGCATTCCAGATCGGCATCTTCATTGTAGCAGGTTTCTCTATTTTATGAATAAAGAAGAATTGAGATGTTTTGGCTTGTCTATCTTATTGCATATGGTTGAGGTATGTTCCATGCTTATCTCTTTCTGTTATTTGTTGCATACACACATATAAACACATATAAAAGGTAGATCAGCAAAGTGTTTGATGAAATACCACAACCAGGAAAAAGTTTTTGAAAAGACACCAAAACAATGATGATCCTTTCATAATGGTTTGGGATCATTACAGTGGTATCAGAGCTTAAATCCTGCAAACCTGAGGGGTCTTTCATAGGGATAAATGGATTTTTGGAAGGAAATGGAGATTGTTAACAGGATTGAGGAGTCTGAGAGGGAATATGAAACCCTCAATAATGTCAAAGGGATCATAACATTCCAATGGTTCCTATCTTATAAAAATCCTAGTTGGAACGAGAAGAAGATTGCATGTTGGCTCAAGAAGAGGGAGGAAATCAGAGCAGCCCTTTGGGGTAATCCCATGCCCATTAGAAAACCCACACCCATTAGGAGCACGCAACTTTTCTACAGTTGCAAGGTGCCTTGGGAACCAGATCATAGGTGTAGGGGTAAGGGTAAGAAGCACACTATTGAGGTGCACCATGACAGTAATGATGGGGTGTGTGTGGATGGAGCAACAAATGTTGATTCAGAGAAGTCAGATGATGACAGTGACTCTTGCACAAGGGCTAGTGATGCTTGCATGCTTGAGGAGGATGATGACCCTTGTGTAGTGGATAGGCAGCTGGATGGATAGGACGATACCACTAGTGTCTCAATAGACATATCACATACCATTGATCACCTTACACCTCAATAGAGTGGTGACACTAGTGAGGAGTCACACGTGTTAGCACTTAGAGATGATGAGCTACCTATGAGGGTTGTGACACATTTGTCACCCTTTCAGACACCCATGATAGCCACGTCACATGAGGAGATCAGTGGCATGTCAGATGTGATGGATGAGCCTATTGTGAGGGTTGCACACCATGGACGTATAGATCCACTGATCCAGGAGGAGATACAAGGAGTACAGACAGGGGACCTTACACATACAGATCATCTAGAGGAGATTGAGTCACATTTATTAGAGACTCCATTAGTTGAGAAGATTGCATAGGTTGACAGGTTGATGGATCACTTACTTCTAGGATCGACCTGCAGTGATGAGGATGCACTCTTTAGTAGTCAGGATGACCATAGAATGTGTCTGGACATAGCTATATGGGATCCATGCATAGATGATAGTAGCAGGTTGAGTGCACAGGAGGATACAACTACTCACACTAGATACAGTATGACTCATAGGGAGCTAGAAGTTGAGGATGATGTGCAATTACGTATGGGCAGACCTAGTGGCACAGTAGATAACATGCAGTCCAACACTTTATCTTCTACAAAGAGTGTTGTTAGCGATGGCACTAGCAGTGAGAGGCATGAGGGGGTACCTCAGCATGACCATGATCAGGAGCCACACCACTTAGTATCACAGTTGAGAGCCAGTGAGGCTATGATCATGGCAGCCACCAGGCACATTGATAACATGCAGGCACTGATGGTCGATTGTTGTTGGAGGGCATCTATGGCACATGATAGCCTAGATGAGGCATTTTCCATATGTGACTTTCACACTCTCTTAGAGAGAATGTCTGCGATGAGGTCTGACTACCAGCAGTTGTTGATAGACAGGGATTATCTACTGAGGGTTAGTGAGATGTATCATGAGGCTCTGAGGGAGCAGGAGTTGGAGATGGACCGACTCACTCAGGAGTTGGAGAGAACTCGAGGATTCTTGAGAGGCACACAGACTTCCCTTCTAGAATTAGAGTCTAGATCAGATGAGTCTCTTGAGGAGATCCATCAGAGATCCACTTCATTTGTCTTAGTGGACACTCAGATGTATCAGCCAGTCACGTTGACAGAGGATGTTGATGATATAGCATAGGAGCACCAGTTGTTGGGAGACACTTCCATTTGTGTCTTGGGAGTGGTTGATCTCCATGTAGATATTGATCCAACAACACGCCCAGGATCGATGATACAACATGAGTTTGTAGGAGACGACATGAGTATGTTGGAGCATACGATGATGAGGGATAGTTCACAGAGTCATGCCGAGATGTATAGTGGCATTCAGAGGGGTATAATGCCTTTCAGGGAGGAGACACACCTAGGGGAGCATGCAGATGTCAATCCTTTGTAGCAACACCTAGTTATGAGAGACCACCTTCACCATTTCAGTAGTTGCATGGGAGATGAGAGATGGAGGTTGGTTTACCAGCAGTTGGAGGTGTTTCTTCTGATTGTACCTGATGATTGGGGGTTAGTGATGACTACAGGCGAGCAATTATCATGGATACCGATGGATGAGATTCTAGTCAAATCCTTGGGGTTGACCAAAGCATGTGACACCTTCCAGTCCTACAATCAGCTGCTGATGTTTCTATTAGCCCGTCCTGGCACTTTTATCATAGACAACAGCATGAGGAGGGATAGGCTGTGGTTGAGGGCATGGAGAGTGAGTAGGCCGAGACTACATGACAGGAGTACTTTTACAACATACCGCAGGTCAGAGGTGGACTGTGTTAGGCAGACAGTTGAGACTTGGTATGTGACGGTGAGCATCATAGACCAGGTGATGACAGATGAGTGTAAAGGGATTCAGACAGTGATTAGTCCAACACAGGAGTAGCCAACAAAGACTGGAAGTGATAAACTTCCAACTTTACCATGGGATCCGGGTGTTCATTTGGCTAGCAGGATGTCTGACTACATGGTGACCCAGGGTGCACCATAGAGTCACACACTCCACCTTGGTTGGGTTTGGAGTGGGTTTGCAGGTACTTGTCCTATGGGGTGAGAAATTTTCTTCCGCTTGGCCATCATGATAGGGCATGGAGAGGTTTGGATAGGTACTTCTTCTATAGAGATGCCTATACAGATACAGTTTTTGGACAACAGGTCCAATGGTCACAGGTATTTTAGCTGGAGGACCCAGGAGAGGAGGGTTCAGGATGTATGCAGGGGGCAGACAGTCATGGTCAGAGTAGTGCAGTGTCAGCATGAGGATCTTCGACAGAGGTTAGCATGGGACACAGGGATTGCAGGATTGAGCAGTTCATTGACTGACAGGGGAGGGTGGACCATGGTAGGGCAAAGTTACTCTAACCATTGATCTTGGTGTTGAGAGGAGCGCGTCGGTTGCGGGTGCCTCATAGAGGTCTTACATCACCTCAGTCGGACATCAACACGTGCAGTTGATGGAAGTCATGTGGATATTAGTATATATTTGGAGGATGGACTCATCCAATATGAGGCCATGGGTGGGAGATAGGGGAGGTTCCCGAGTTGATATCTTCGGGCTGCATTACGCTGCAGTGTAGGACTGCCCTACGATATGGGATCGAGGGTGGAGTGTGTTATTATTCATCGTTGGATGGGTTATACTATGTATCCCACGAGGTGGACATGGGATCACGGTATTTTTACTTAGAGGTATTTGGGTATTGCTTGAGGACAAGCAATTTTCTATGAGGGAGGGTATGTCTACTTTGGAGACATCATCACGAAGAGGCGAATTTATGATGACCGGAAAACCCGGATGGATGCTATAGCCAGTACAAAGAGGGTATTTGAGAGGCATTGTGGGTCCAACTTGCATTGATGATCATATTCCATCATTATGAGCCATTAATACGGGTTGGCTTTGGTTTTGTTGCATTCCGGCGATTTCGAGGATTTTGACTATTTTGGCTATAAGTCAATGGAATTCAGAAGAGGTCATTTTGGGCACATTACTTGGGAGGAACCTCTCAGTGTAAAAACTCATTGGAATCGGGAGGAACAACAACACTCTGTTACATGGGATGGCTAGAGTGACTTTCGGTGGCGGAAGCCACAAGGAGAGATAAGGAGCTTTTCAAAGGTAAAAAGGTTGAATGAGTAATTAAAGTGATTTAATTATTAATTAAATATTAATAAAATGAAAGTCACTTTGGAGAGAGAAGGTGAGCCAAAAGTATAAAAGGAAAGGGAAGGGCCTCTACTAATTCATGTGGAGGTATGTTTATGGAGTTTGATATCGGCTTTAGCTAGTGAGCCCATCTCTTGGGGGTTTGAGGGGTTTGACTTAACAAACCCTAGAGGATGACTCGATGGTGAAAGATTCCACCTAAGATTGTCCCAAGCTGGGTCTCAAAGATGCAATACTCTCCCACACCATTATAGTTCCATATCTACTCGAGTTGTAGAGGATTCTACATCAGTTTCATGTCGCGAGGATGGGGGTGCACCAATTGGGGATTCTAGCAAAGAGGGTGCAACATCTTTAGAGATTCATTGTAGCAGGATATTGGCCCGGGGCAGTTGAGAGTTGATTCTATCACTTGGGTTTTCATTCACCCGGGGCCTTGGACATCAGTCTAGTGCTTTCTAAAGGCAGTTTTATGGCTCGGATCGACCCTGAGATTTTACCTAGTGAATTGCAGTGTCTAGATCTATATTTCTAGAGATTTTGAGAGCATTTGGAGGCTGTACCTCCTTGTGAGGGCCGAATTTTCTAGGGTTTTAATGATCTCATCTAGTGGGGAAGTAGCACCATTCGATTGGGGGATTTCATATCTGCAGCATTGAGAGAGGGATCTTAGAGATTCAACCACCTGGGTTGTTCACCATCACCCTATCTATCGATTGGCATATTTATTAGGGTGATTGGACACTTTTAATGAGGGCGAGTTATTGAGGGTTTCAGCCTTCTATTGGAGCATGGCATTCTTCGGCTACAGAGTTTGGCATTCGGATCTTCTTGTATTGGGTCTTCGACCTCATTGATCCTTTGGAGGCATATTTTGTATTAGCCCGAGAGCATTTAGTAGCGACTCTTATCTTATTATTGTCTATCTTCTTGGCCATCGTTGAGCATTCGGTCGATCAGCATCTTCATTGTAGCGGGTTTCTCTATTTTTATGAATAAAGAAGAATTGAGATTTTTTGGCTTGTCTATCTTATTGCATATGGTTGAGGGTATGTTCCATGGTTATCTCTTTCTGTTATTTGCTTGCACACACATATAAACACACATCTAAGGTATAGATAACCAATAAAGTGTTTGATGGAATTCCACAACCAGGAAAAAGTTTTTGAAAGACACCAAAACAATGAGTAGATGTATGGCTTGGGATCATTACAAAATAAGTTAGGTTTCTCCATTCTTGGGTTACCTTCCTTGTGTCCTCATCGTGAGATTTCATCGTATGCATTTTCACTTTCGGGTGTCTTCTCTATTACAAAATTTTTCCAATACTTCCATGATCCCCCCTATTGCAAGCATCTATCTTAGTATCAACTTAGCTTCTATTGAATCAATCAACCAGCTTCCATTGAATCCATCTTCTTTTGTAGTTCATTTATGTCCTTCACATTTCTTCACCTTCATCAAGAGTTCAATTAGGATTTTTTGGAGGGTTTATTTGGTGTAGAAGGGTCCTTTTTGGGTGGCATGTTATTCGGTATCACTTTTGAATCTTGATTTTTGAGGGGTTCACGCTGAACAGACAATTTTTATTATGTTCTATCTCCCAATTTTCAACCCTTCTTGGTATGAAACTTTTCTTTAGGTAGTTCTCTAACATTTCTTCTCGCAATGCCACAATTATGATCAAAATTGGATGTGCCAAATTAGATTCTGATAACTTCCTCACAACTTGCTGATTTTTGGCCTTTCCGAGATCTCACTTGTATAGCATGTCCCGCACAAAATAATTGATATCAAATTCTGAAAAATTGTACCAGAAATACTAAAAAACTATCCAAAATCCAATGAAACTGGTCCCACTCAATTTGGATACTCTAGAAAAGTTATGATTGTTTTACGGAACACCTTCTTGAGACTAGTCAATAGGACTAGTCCAGGATACCCTATCTTACACAAAGTATCTACAAATTTAAGATATTGAAGATGAAATTTTTTACCACGGATATATTACTAATTTATGTAAATGGCCTCCAAATTTTGGGAATTAGAAACGTTACAAAAATGTTTTATAGCGCCAAATTCTGCAATGACTCATTTCCGGATGATTCGAGAACCCTATCTTACACAGGCTATATCTCAGAAATTATAATGCCTCAAGAGATTAAATTTTGAGTCCAAGCATTACATTGTCACGTCTACTAAATATCCTCAAGTCGTTCCTTCTGAAAGCGTTGTGCAGAAAGAAAGTTATAGTGAAAATTCCGCAGTGTCTCGGGTGTGAAACCCCAAGAACTTGAGCTCGATACCATATGTTAAGAACCAAACATCAATATAGCGCCAGAAACACCTGGAAAAGAAATTACTCAATGCCTTGAAAAAGAATAATTTCAGATAATAAGCCTCTTTGAGGGGCAGCCTCCTTTTACCCACTTAAATGTTCCAAGTACAAGATGATTCAAAGTGAAAATGTCTCCTTGGTATATATATATAGGAGACTAGGAGGTATAATTACAACTAATGGCCTAAAGCCGACATAAATAAAATAACATTACTAATATAATATGGCCCAATTAAGGGGTAATGAGCCAATATTAGTGCTTAACAAAATGAAACTATCTGTAGTACCATAATCAAATAAAATCTTAACATTGATATGATTTAAGCGTGCGATAGATCCACCACCGTGGAATGATGTTCGTCCTGGCGGTTATTATCTGCTACGTAAATATGGTGGCTTCTACTTCCCTCTTCCCATCAGGGCCTTTCCTTCTCTATTCACAAATCTTTCTTGTGACTCTAGACAATCACACTAGTAATGGGGTCCTCTGCACTAGCGGTAACAGAGAGATTGAACATATTCGTATTTGTCCTAGAAATGAGTTCCTTCCCACGGAACCCCTGCCCCTACTTGGCTTCTCCACCTGAGATGGCCGTGGACTTGCCTATGTTGTTGGTGATGAACCGGATGCTGCACTTGCTTCCATTGAAATCTCTACGACTTCTTTGTCTTTTGAGGTGTGACTCTATTACCATATGGAGGTGGCCTTGAGCCCCCCTCCCATGGGAAATGTCTAGGGGCCTTCCCATGAATCTAGGGCGATCTTGAGGAAGGTTGGTCACCGTGCCTACGGTTGGATTCATGTGTTCTTCCGCTTAACGTGCATTTTCCACTGATTCCGCTACTGAAGGCGGTTTCCACATCTGCACCATAGCCCTTATCTTGGGGTTTAACCCCATGAACAAAGCGCTCTTTCTGTCGTTGGTCATTATCCATAAATGAAACATATTTTACCAATTCCATAAACCTAATTTCATATTCTTCTATGGTTCTATTTCCCTATACTAAGGCACGAAGCGGCTCTACCTATTATTTCCTCATAGTAGGTGGCGGATATTGAGAACCTTTCCTCCAAAAGTTCCCAAGATATGGTGTCAGAGGTAAGATGCAGTTGCCTTTCGGTTTCCCCACCCGGTTCAAGGCGTTGTCTCTCAACTGGAAAATTGTTATCTTCTCCTTTGGAAATTGGACACATAGTCTCTTAGGGAAAAACACCTTGTCATTCCTTCCATCCATGCCTCTGTACGTTCACTGGAACGACCCACGATGGACTATGGAAGTTTGATCTTCTGGAGTTCTCTAGTGATGTCCTACGGTGGAGTTACTCCCCGAATCCCTTGGCCTTACCATTCTAGATGGTAAGGGCTCCACTTAGATCCCTATTTGGTTGGCCCTTTTAAAGTCTGTTATGGCCTCCAAAGTAGTATGAGAGCTAGTTTGAGGCGATGGTGGTGGTGGTAGCGTGGAGTCCCTACAGCGATGCCCCTTTGCCCGCCGATTTCTCGAGGAGTGTGAGCATCTTGTATATTTAACTTTGCATCAACCAAATTTGTCGGGGGTGAGTTCAAGGACATTTGACATTTGCGCAACTTAAACTAAACGGGGTTAAAGCATTAAGTTTTTTTTTTTTTACTTATTACATATAATGAAGCGTTACTCTCTTTAGGAAGTGGGCTGGGTTAGGGTTTAAGCCTCTAAGATTGATGTTTTCTCCTAAGAAAACTGTTGACTCCCTCGCCTGGTAGCTAAGCTAGCTTTGCACCATACTCACCAATTTCCTCTAACTTTCTGCCTAGTGTAGCATGAAGCCCCCCCCTCCCGCTTGTGTTGGTCTAAGTCCTTATACGTTGTGTTTTAAAACCCATTAAGGTGATTTTCAAGCTAAAGTTGATTAATTATTAAGAAATTAAAAAAATCTAAACTAAACCTTTAACCTAAGGTCTAATCGTCTTAATCAACTCATTCATTACATTTAATCCAGTAAATTATTATTATTATTATTATTGTTAATTAATTTATTAATTACCTAATTAATCATTAATTTAATTTAAATTATTCCCTTTGATTAACCACTTTTTACGTTAAATCATATTAACTTCATAGTAATTTAAAACACAAATTAAAAATATGTTTTAAACTTAACCACCTCATAGAAATTTTAATTAACTTATGATTTAATTTAAAACCTAAAATTTAATTGTGTTTAAACTTAAATATGTTTAATTTACATAATTAAACTTTTAGATTTTTTTTTAAACTAATTTAAACAATTAAAATTTTAAATCTAATAATACTTTAATTTATCCATCTTTCTTTTAATTTTCTAATCTAAAATTGCTGAATAATTAAATGAAAAATAAAAAATCAAATCAATAAAATATATATAAAAAGAAAAAATTAATGTAAAAGGTATTAACTAGGTGAGGGGCAGCAGAGTCCATGTGCCCACCGCAACTCCTCCATCCCTTTCCATACCTAGACCTAACCCTACACTCGTTCTCATAACGCTCCACTCTTTTGCCACCTTTCTCACTCCGCAAGTGCGGCCAGAGTTACAGTAATGGTTGGAGGCTCTTCTCTCATGGCTTGGCAAAGGCCTATGGGCTGCAAATATGCCCTCATGGGCTCCTCTTTCGTGGCTTGGCACCTAGTATCTGTACATGAGGTAGGTATAGTGTTTTTGAGTTTGGCACTCAACACGACATTGAATCTTGACCTGTGTTGTATGTAGGTGCACTAACATGTGCACTAGACTTTGTATTGCTTATTTAATAGTTGAGCAGATAATGGAGTCTCCTTGGTGGCTTGGTTGCGTATTTAATAGTTGAGCATATATGTGCTTGGAACTTGGTCATGGGCTTGGTTCCTGCGCCTCCTCCCATGGCTTGGCGCATGTGAGTGCGGAAGGGTGTTTGTTGTTGTGTGTGGGTTGTTAAATGGGTGTGATTGTTTGTTGTGTTTTTGTTCACTTGGGTGCTAAGTTGGTGTTTGTTTGTGTGGTTGTTAGCGAGGGTGTTGGATTGTTTGTTGTGTTTGTTTGCTTGGGTGCTAAATTGTTTGTTGGGTTCCCCTCTTGTGACCTTGCGTTGCCTCTCACGGTGCTTTGGGCGTTGCATTGTGTGTTGGTGCGCACTACCATGTGGGCATGTTAGCGGCTGACCTTTAGTTTACCATTTTGTGTTGGTGTGTTTGTTGTTGGCAATACGTTGCCTTGTGACTTTAGGCTGGTGCAGCGTGCTTGGGTAATAGTGCCGTTGTGGGTAGGCTTCGATGCCAAGAAGATGTTTTCTTTTCTTTGCTTCCCCTTCGTATCCAAAGTATACGCGCTTTGGCCCTGTTATTTTAGGTGCTTGAAAAGCGTAGCGAGCCTCGTTAGTCCCAATTTCATTTTTAAAAATTGGATGTAGCCCTTCTAGAGGCAATCCCTTTGCTCGTTTTACATATTCCATTGAGGGAGTTGGATTTTTCTTGGAATACAAATGAAATGCATTGGTACATGCCTTCCGTAAAGCAATAACCTCTGTACTTTCGTCAATAAGCTCTCGAATTCTTTCAGAAACCAGATCCAAAACTGACTATGGAAAACGTCCATATATTGACTCCTCTTTTTCCATTGCTTCATTGATATTATTCAAAACATTCTCCCTATCACTTGCAACCTCCTCCTTGGTTGGAGCTGGTCGAATAGGTTTTGATAGAAACAGATGCAACATTTGAAATAGAGTTTATATATATATATATATATAATTATTATCTGCTTATATATATATATATATTTCATTACACACTAGTGCATGGGACCGCGGTCCCCTCCTCCCTCGTGTGGTGATGCTTGGCCTTGAGGCGTTGACTTGGATGTCGACATGTCATTCGACATTTTTTCTTATCGCGATTAGCGGATCGTGGTTCGAATTTGGTTATATATATATTTGTTTATTCATATATATTTATCTATTTAAAAAAAAAAAAAAAATTGTGGGCAAAGTTGAGTATATATATGTATATATATTTATTCAATGTGTTAAAAGCAAGTGTTAAAATTGATTTATTTGAAGCAATTGTTAAAATTGATTTAACATTTTCCCATTGTATAATATTATACCGTTTCATTTTCAATGTGTGTATTGTTTATATGTATATAGATCTGTTTATATATAGCCAAAATAATTTTGTCCTTCCTTGAGGTTAGGTCAAGGTGAGTTAGACTGGACGGGTTTTATATCTAATCCAGGGTTTCACTTAACCTGGGATGCTTTCAATATATATATATATATATATATATATATATATATATATATATATATACCCCATATAGATTATTTAGGGTTGTTTAAATTTATGGGTACGTACAGTTCCATTCCTAAAATTGGTGAGTGGGTGAGGGCTACGGTCCAAGTTTTTTGGCGGAGACTCACGATACCATGTGTAAGGTCTCTTTCCCCATAGAACCTTATAAAACACAAGTTAAAAAAAAAGAGTAGATAAATGTTATTTTGTACAAATTAATCTTCAACTTATAATTATAATTTATTCAGCATAAATTAAATTTATTAACATCATGAAAATAAATCACACCGCCATCATGTAACACAACATAATCACTAAAATACAGCCACCTCTGTCTCATGCTAATTCCCCAATCTTAGGTTGTCCTCTGTTTCTCTACCCAAACTCTACCCAAACCACATTCCAAAATCAAATCTTCCTCATTGCCAGCTAGGAGCAGCCTGTCGGCTCCCTAGCTCAATCTTCCTCCTTCCCAGCTAGGAACAGAGCCTATCTGGCTCCCTAGCTCCAAGATTCCGTGAGGATTCCTGGACCCTGAGCCCAAAACTCCCAGCAACCTGGTGCACCCCTGTAACAGTCCACCCAAACTCCAGACCAGAAAAATACCAAACAGAAAATACAGTCCTTCTCTCCCAATAATGTTTCCTCTTCACAAAATTTCATAACCCCTCTCCCGAAGGCCTTTGCCCCCTAATATCCTCCTCCCATTCATCGCCTCCTACCTTCCTTTAATGCCACCCACCTTATCCCTCCATTGAATACCCTATCCCTCCATTCAATACCTTATCCCTCCATTCAATGCCCTTTCCCTTCATTCGTAAAGTTTTCTAATAATAAATTAAAAGTTATTAAGCCTTTAATTTGTTATCCAAACATTAAATGTGTTAATTAATCAACATATATTAAACGATAAATAAATAATTAATATTATTAATAAATAATCATCATTTAACTAATACACATTAGGACGGTTAATTATTTAGTTAACTATACTTGATAAACCTTAAGCAACTATTTAACTAGGGTTGTTACATACACCCACCCTTTAGGAAACTTCGTCCCAAAGTTAAAGTATTTTATGATACACGGGAAAAGAAACATGGTTCACACATTCCTTACAAATAACCAACATTTATTAGTAAGTAAGCCAAGAAACTCATACATACTAGTGTACATGTGCAAGAAATGCCTGTGTAGCTAGTACATACAAGTCTCGTTCATGTAGTAATATCAATAACTATCATCTCTATAGTAATTTCCATATGCATCCAATCCATTCAACAAGACTATTCATTTTATAAAAGAAAATAGACCAATCAAATGTTTGTGAAATCTTTAGACAATTGTAGAACCATGTTATTTAGACAATTTTAGTTTAGTTACATAATTATGAATATTCATATATATATATATATATATATACACTTTCTTTTCAAAAGGAAAAACAATAAATTCCACTATAAGACAAATCTCCACACACTCAACTATTTTTACTCATCCTTCCTCCCTAACTTACTTCCATCTTCCAATCCTATCCTTCCTCTATTGGACTATCTTGGAGCGTCAACTATATTGACCTAACCCCAAATAGAACTCGTAAGCGAAAGTGTCACTATCTTGACCAAGCTTCCCCAGCAGGCAACTGACAGTCATCATCACATGTCTAGGGGAGCGTGAGCTAACATCGTCCTCCCATAACTTCAGGTTTCGAAGGATACACGGTGGAAAATGCCTCCACCCCTCCTAATCATAACTAGGGTACACACCCTACAATGGAATATACAGTGGCATCGTGTTGCTGAGAGTTTTGTCATCGTCTATT
>SNQJ01S0164685.1:5644-21179 GCA_010110895.2 Picea sitchensis | reverse complement strand
AGAGCATTCGAATTTGGCTAAGGTACGCCTGTTAAAGTTGTTACTTGCAATGAAATTTTATTTACACTTGTTTAGTTTACTGGACTCATATGAAGATTTAATTGCCATGAGATTTCCTTGGCCATGTATTTCTATGGTAATTGTAATTCCCTTTTTGCTTGATTCATTCAGCCAGAACCCCTTGCTATCCAAAGTATGCTTTATTTCTGAGTTACCGTCTAATTGCGCGTGGCCAGAATGAGGCCCGGACTCAAACCTTGCCTGCACCTTTGTATCTCCTGCCTACTTTTTCTTTATTCCTTGATTTCTCTTTTATTTCATTATTTTCTTCTCCACAGAGAAGATCTGGATGCATATTTGTGTTTATCCTTTGTTCTGTGATCCTTTAAGTTAATAGTTTGTGCCTGAGCAGTCGGTCAGGAGCCGAATCGATTGTCTCTCACTCCGGTGTTAAAGATTTAGATTCAAATGACCTACTTTCCTGTGCATGCGTAATAAGTGTAAGGTCATTCCTCTGCCAATCATTTAATTTCTCTGAGTTCCTATGCATTTTCCCTTGACATGTAATCTCCACACCCTCTCTTATTACTTGAGTTTTCACTATGCATTTATACCTTTTATTAACCCTCACTTTACCCAACATTTCCACTTCATTGCTCTACGTTTCTAGATCTCTGACAACTGCATGATGATTGTGTGGGTAATACTTGGAGTGTGCAATGCTAATGCGCTATCATTGTTAGTCAGGAACTTTATTGTTATTTACACAACATTCTAGTTATGGTTTTTATTGTTCTTTAGTTATGGATTTTATTGTTANGACAACTGCATGATGATTGTGTGGGTAATACTTGGAGTGTGCAATGCTAATGCGCTATCATTGTTAGTCAGGAACTTTATTGTTATTTACACAACATTCTAGTTATGGTTTTTATTGTTCTTTAGTTATGGATTTTATTGTTATTTACACAACGATCTAATATGGTTTTTTATTGTCCTTATCTATGGATTTTATCGTTATTTACACAATGATTTTATTATTTCCATTGCGATTCATTAGCATTTATCGGCATTTGATTGACTAACATTGAATAGTGATATTATTTTAGATAGCTATATCATTGTTTAAACAATGTTTTATTCATAGACAACAATATTATGGTAGACAATGATATCGTTATTAAAACAACGATTTCTTTTAATAGATAGTAATATTATTGTAGACTTCAATATCATTGCTAAACTTCAATTTATTAATAGACAACAACATTATTGTAGACATCGATATCATTGTTAAAACTGTGATTTTACCACTACGTTTTCCCTTTTGAATGATCTCATATCTCTGCGTTTTTCCTTTTGAATGATCTCTAAATCTATGCGTTTTTCCTTTCAATGATCTCTAAGTCTCTATGTTTTCTTTTGTATGATCTCTAGTCTCTGATATTTCCTTTTAGAATGATCTCAGATCTTGGCGTTTTTCCTTGCAGAATGATCTCAAATCTCTTTGTTTTTCCTTTTGAAAGATCTCTGAATCTCTACGTTTTTCCTTTGAATGATCTCTAAATCTCTGCATTTTCTTTGTATGATCTCTGGTCTCTGCATTTTTCCTTTTAGAATGATCTATTATCTCGTTGTTTTTCCTTGTAGAATGATATCTAATCTTTGCATTTTTCATTTTTAATGATCTCCGAATCTCTGTGTTTTCTTTTGTATAATCTATGAGCTCTGCGATTTTCTTTTATGATTAATCTCTGCATTTAGCGAATAACATTTCGATTTCTGCATTGGCCTGGCTAGTTGTGATTTTGGGGCACTTTTTCCCAGCGTTTTTCTCTCCTTAATTTAATGATTCACCTTCAGTTTACTATTTTTAACACGTAGGTTGGATTCATGATGGTTGTCTCCTCTAATCTAGAATTATTATTTAATGTATTGATTAAATGATATCATTGTTCAGTTATCAATTCAATGGTTTTATTTTAGGATAAAGGGGATGCAAATGGATGACTGTAAAGTTTTATTTATAATTATTGATTCAATAGTATTACCATGGTTTATTATTGGTTATGATGGTTGACTATGATGGTTTTAGTTTTAGTTTATATAAACGTTTCTCATCATAGACCCCATATAAAAATGATATGGTGATTAGACGAGTAATAGTTTATATTAATGAGTGGTAAATACAATGGAGTTAAGTAGATCAAAATTTTAATATTAATTTGTTGTCTTATCTTTAAAGTCTCAATGCTTTTAGTATAATAGAATGTTCATTGATTTAATAAGGTTATAATGATAAATCATAGCTTCATTGAAATGGAATTATGACAATTGCCTCATGGTGTAATTGTCATTTTTAAACGATCGTGATGTAATTTTGGAGTCATAGGCATAATAATGAAATGAGTTAATTGTCTATTCTATCTTCACAATGTAGGAAGTACTAAAGGATTGTCCATAGAATTAGGTGAATGGAATTAGGCGGCCTAAGTGTTATACAATTCTTTGCGAGTATGTTTAATTTGGAATATCCTTATGACAGATTTTTGTTTTAGCTAATTACTATTGTTGGAATGAATCGTAGACAAAAATTGCGTCAATCAATTGTTTTAGGATATGTGTAATGTGCCTTTGTAGAATGTTTCGTAGGTAGTAATTGCATCAACTAATTGATGTATGTTTTGTAGTATAATTTCCTATCGCGCCAAGAATACTTGATAATTAATATTGATGGTTGATCATTATTTATATCTTCACTTCATTTTATTTGATGTATGGAACTGTGTCGATAATTATGAACTTTTTATGTGGATCTTGTGTCGTTGTTATTTATGTCCATGCATTGGCTTTGTTTCGTTATTGGTTTTGATGACGTGTTGCTTGAAATGTTATCAAATTGTGCGACGATTCTATTATCCTATTGCAAAAAAGAAGAAGCAAAGAATTTTAACCTTTTTACCTCATTGTTCATTGTTGTCATGGAGGGGTGTTACAGTTTTCAAAGCAATCCCTATTCTAAATGCCTCAAGGTGGTTTTCATCATGGGGATTTTTATTCATTTTTTGAGATGGTCTTCATTTGTTTTGCACTAGAGGTAAGTATTTCCTTCTTTCTCCCCAGTTGTAGTATATTCACGATATTCTTAGATCAATAACTTGTGCTACATAAATAATCATTCTCTTTCTTTCAATTCTTAATCCTTTGGTTATTTAATTTTTCATCAAAATTCATGCAACTCTTTGGAACCATTTGTTAGTTAAGTTGAGATAGTTGATCCTTTGGGATCTAGTAAAAAAACTAGCACATGTCTTGCAATACATGATGATATTATGGAAGAAGAGATATGCAATGAATTTCTTCTTCCAATAAACATAAAAATGATCACAAACAATTCATATGAAACATATTTGAAAAAGAGTAATGAAGTAGCTTTCATTTTAACATGTTGAAGAGTGGTAGTTTTTTTTTTTTTAAGTAAGAAGTGAAAATTATATTAAAAAACCTTCCAGAGGCAAAATAGAGATTCCAGGTACAGTGCTAGTTTGGCCTTGCTGATGGGGCTGCCCCAACAGAGGGGAAACCAACCCCATCAGCAACTCAGTCATCATAAGTTTTATAAAGCCTACTTGGAATTAAAGTCTGAAACTATATAATCAACAACATAAATTGACACGTAACCTAGAAGCTTGACACGTAACCTAGATGCTTGACACGTAACCTGGCCAGGTGCCTTGGAGATCCCCGGGCCACGATTCCTCTTCGATAATCGTTGTTCCATCCCCCCATAGCTCTTCGACCTTCGCGGTGTCTTCGATGCTCTGACTGGTCCTCGCGGTGTCCTGCACCTGAGGCTCGACCACGGTCTCGCTTTCAATCCTTTCCTCCACAAGCTCTTCACCAGATTACATCACTGCATCTTCGCTGTGAGGGGTTGCGCCGGGTTCCTTCTTCTCTTCTCCTTGGACGCCCCCGATGTCATCCGTTGGTGCAAGCCTGGTGGTCGCTCCTCCCGTGTCTGTAGGGACATCTTCCTGCAGAGAGGAAAGGAGTTGGAGGAAGAGCTCAATCTTCTCAGTGTTTAGCTCGAGGCGGAACTTCAAATCCTCCACCCCCCGGTGAAGGTCGAAGACTAGGCCCTGGAGGATAGATAGCTTGTCTTTGAGTTGCTCGCCGGGAATTGATTCCACAGGGGGGTAATTCTCACAAGGTTGGCCACGCGAGGTCGAAGGGTGCTGGGTTACAGAGGTACCAGGAGGAGCCATGAGAGGTGGGCCAGGTGGTTCGGCCATCGACAACGAGTGTAGAACGCGCAAAGCCGAGCTGTGCGACTGAGTAACTAGTGCAAGGAGATGGGTGGACTCTCTCGAGGGAGGTTGCTCAGAGGGGGGAGCCATAGGCCGACGAGGTTTCCAGGGAGATCCTCGTCGTGGCCTCCCTCTCAGCCTTGGCTTGCGATTCGGCATAGAAGGTCGATTGCAGCAGGCAATGATCCAGAGGTAAGGGGGAGTCTTCGAGGGGCCGCCTGCACTATCTCTTGTCAACCATGGCCTCGGGCGGGACAGCACCTTCAGCCACCAGCTCATACAGTGAACCATAACCAGGAGCAACGCCATACAAATTATGTCAGGAGGGAGGGGCGTTAATGCTCGCTCGAATGACATAAGGGGAATTAAAGTTGCGGGAGGGTGGCAGGTGGGGGCACGAGCCCATCACATGGCTCCATGCCCCTCTGGCGATCTCCGCTCTCCTCCATGTGCCAAGTGTCCACTGATAACACCCCATCCTGGGATGCATCCACCATTCTGGCTTTGCCAATGCATTGTTGAAGAATGGGGTGATTAGGTTCCAGGGCCGAGCTGCACATGAGTTCCGATTCTCCCCTATTGATGCCTATATTGGCTAGTTCATCCGCCACTTGATTCGCGTTTCTTCTAACGTGGCCAGGGATGATAGCCAAATTTGGACGCAGGGAATCAATGATACTCTGTAGTCCATGCAAGAGTCGCCAACTGGGCGAGATTCTGTCTAGGCTGGCCCCGTTAAGAATTTTCCGCAGCAGGTTGATGATGATTTGGGAGTCTCCCTCCACTACTAACTTGGAAAAGTTATTTTTGATGGCCATCTGTAGTCCCTTGGTGAGGACCCAAAGTTCTGCTACATTGTTCGTGGAGTGTCCTATGTAGCCAGCGCCGATGAGAAGGATATTTCCATTGTGATTACGGAAGACTATTCCATAGCCAGCTGGTCCTGGATTGCCCTTAGAGGCCCCGTCGAAATTGAGCTTGATGAAGTCCTTCGAAGGAGGGAGCCAAGAGGTGGGGCTTCTCTGAGGGAGGCTAGGTGTAGGAGGAGAAAGAGTCTGAGGGGAGGAGGGTGGAGACCAGAACCGGAGGATGGGGGGTTCGTCCGGATACAAGTTGAGGTAGTCTGCGGTTCGGAGCTGAGGGGGGAGGGATTCCAGGATGTTACTGTAGAAAAGTTGCCATCGATGCTGCCACGGGAGGGATAGGCTTTGGAAGAGTCTGATGTTCCTTTCTTTCCAGGTTTTCCATAGAATGAAGCCTGGTATGAGCTGCCAGACACGATTAAGGAGGGGTGAACGGAAAGCTTGGTCCCGCCAGTTAGTGATGGTCTCCAGAATGCTGTCCCTGCGGCGGTCGAAAGTACGCATAACCAACGCCACTTGATCCCATAGCTGGGCAGTGTAATGGCAAGAGTTGAGGAGATGTTCCATCATTTCCTCTGCCTCTCCACAAAGTAAGCACATAGAAGGCCCCACAAATCCTCTTTTCGAAAGGTTGTCCCAAGTGAGAATGCTTGAGTGTGCGACTAGCCAGAGGAAGAGGGTGATTTTAGGCCAATGCTTAAGATTCCAGAGCTTGCTCCATAAATGCGTGTTGGGGAGGGGGTTTGAGGGAGCCTTGAGCTGGTATGCTTCTCGTGTGCTGAAGGTGCCTTGCGGTTTGTGCCCCCACCTCAAAATGTCTTCTCCTGCTATAATGGGAATTCTCTGCTTCTCCAATTCTTCCTGCAAAGGACTTAGATTATCGTTTGGATCCAAGTCGAGGCCTCCCCAATATACGTGCCACTGGCGCCACGTATCTTCCTGGGAGTCGGCCTTCCAGTAATCGACCACTCTTGTCAGTCCTATCCGATTGGCTTGAGTGCAGATGTTAAGGGCCCACTCTTCTTTACCCAGGATCGACCACTGCTGCCAAGAGTCTTGCCAAAACAGGGCAGTCTTCCCATTCCGGATGTCCCAGAAAGCGTGTTCAGTCACCAGTCGCCTATTCTGCATGGCCGGAGTCTAGATTAAGGAGCCCTGGTTGTCTTCGTTCGACCGGATTAAGTTTTTCTCTGCCACATTTGGAGCATATTTCTTTCTCCAGAGTCGGGCCCATAGGTCCTTGGGGATTTTTAGCCATCACCACCAAATATTGGCGCTGAGGACCTTGTTCATGATGACGGGATCCCTTAGACCTAGGCCGCCTTGCTCCTTGTGTCGACAGAGCTTGTCCCAGTTGACCAAAGCCATTTTCTTCCCTGTATTGAGTCCCTGCCAAATGAAGTTCTGTTGAATGCCTTTGATGGTGTTGAGCACAAACTTTGGAGCAGCTAGCGCTGAGAAGGAATAAATCGGGAGGGCTTGGAGGATAGCCTTGAGAAGAATGAGACGACTGGGGAGGTTAAGAGCTCTGTAAGTCCAAGAGGACAGGCGCTTGGAAAAGGAAGACAAGAGGTGCTCCCACGAGGAGTTCCGGAGAGCAGTATCTATCAGTGGGATGCCGAGGTATTTGGACGGAAGGGCGCTTCTGTTGAAACCTAAAATGCCAGAAATGTGGCGTTGGATCATAGGGGGGGTGTTGAAGAAAAATACTTGGGACTTGTCCTTGTTGCAATCCAGACCGGAGGCATCAGAGAAAGTTTGGAGGATATCCAAGAGAGAGTTAGCTTCCCGGATCGTTGGGCTGCCCATCAGGAGGGTGTTGTCAACAAATTGGCTGTGCGAAATAGGCGGGGAGATGCCATGGAGGGGCAATCCTGACAGTTTCTTAGATCCGATCGCTGCATGGATAGATCTACTGAGGCCTTCGACCAAGATTATGAAAAGGAAGGGGGAGAGGGGATCGCCTTGCCTAATCCCTCTAGAGGGGGAGAAGGGTTGCGAGGGAACGCCATTGACAAGAATAGAGAAGAAAGCCGTGGATGTTAGATTCAGTATCCAAGTTATCCAACTTGAGTCAAAGCCAAAAGCCAGCAGCATTGCACGCATATAGTCCCAACTGATCTTGTCGAAGGCTTTAGAGAGGTCCAATTTAAGAAGCATACCCGGGGTCTTGGTTTTCTACAAGCAATGGATCACTTCATGAGCTAGGATGACACTGTCTAGGATCTGCCTTCCCTCTACGTAGCCCGATTGCTCTGGGGAAATGATAGTCGATAAGATGGTTTTGAGTCTCCTGGAGATCACCTTTGTAAGGAGCTTATAGATGACATTGTAGAGAGCTATAGGCCTGAACTTCTTGGGGTGATGAGCTTGCCCTTCCTTGGGGACTAAGGCTATGAAGGTAGCATTGAGAGCCTGGAGGACCTGTCCTGATGCTCTAGAGTCTTCCAGTATTTCCAAGACTTTTGTTCTAATCATCGCTCAACAGTGGTGGAAGAAGTCGCTGGTGAAGCCGTCCGGACCAGGAGCCTTACATTTTGGAGTTTCCTGAAGAGCTTGGTCCACTTCCTCAATGGTGATTGGTCTGAGAAGGCCAACATTCTGTTCTAGAGTGACAAGGGGAGGAACATGCTGCGTGATCTTGTTGATAGCATCTTGTCTGTCTACCTGGGGTTCCGTAAGGAGATTTTGAAAGTACCTTATCAGGGTGGCCTCCATGTCTTCATGCGAGTGTATGACATCCCCTTCATCGGAGGTGAGATGTGTGATCTTGTTAGTATGTCGCCTCTGAATGACCGTTCTATGGAAAAATTTGGTATTGCGCTCCCCCTCTTTGAGCCATTGCACCCGCGACTTCTGCCTCCAAAGAATTTCTTCTTGTCGCTTCCTGTCTTCGAGCTGTTGATTTATGCTTATTTCCTGGGCCTTGAGCTCCCTTGTTAATCCTTGCAGTCTAATCTGATGCTGGATCTCCTCCATTTTCCTCAAAAGCTATTTTTTAGCATCAAAGATATTGCCGAAAGTGTTCTGGTTCCAAAGTTTAAGAGTGTGCTTGAGGTTCTTTAACTTCTGCTGAAATTTATACATTTTGGAGCCTCGAGGGACCTCTGCTTCCCTCCACCAGGTCTGGATGTTTTCTTGGAAATCAGGATGATCTAGCCAGAATGACTCAAATCGGAAGGGTTTCTTACTAGGCGTAGCTGAAATATCCACCCATAGTTGTAGCGGCCAGTGGTCGGATCCCAGGAAATTGAGGATAGTGGATTCCATGGACGTGCCTTCCAACATGAGCATTTCAGAGACGAGGAATATGTCTACTCTACAAGATATTTGGTGACTTCCAGTTCTTCGATTTGTCCAGGTGTAGAGGCCATTACTAGTGTCCAAGTCAATTAAGTGAAGATTGTCTATAAGATTGTTGAAGTCGTCGGATTCCCTATCCAGCCGACGCGAACCTCCCCTTTTCTCTTCCAGGCTGTGGATGATATTGAAGTCGCCTCCGACAATCCAGTTCTTATGATGAGTCTGGCTCGAGGCATGGCTTAGGCTTCTAAGAAAAGCCTGCTTATCCCTTGGGCTGACTGGGCCATAGACATTGAGCAGATGTCTGGGCTTGTTTGAACCTATAAGCTTGTAATCAGCTTTGATGGCCCATTTAGTTGCCGAGAAGTTCTCTAGGAGTATAGCACTGGTGTTCCACATAATAGTCAGCCCACCATCTATGCCTGTGAAATCTATAGACATTGCTGCCCCCTACTTCCAACACTTGGGTATTAGTTTGTCAATGTCTTCTGAACTACACTTTGTTTCCTGTAGGAATAAGACCTCTGGTTGTTCTTCTATGATCAGCTCCCGTAGTCACTTTTGCTTGCTACGTCCGTTGAGACCTCTGATGTTCCAGGTGATGACCTTCATGATGACTAGGGGGTGGGGAGGGGAGGAAAGCTATCCAAAATCAGGTTGATTTGTCCGGAATTCACCATATAGTTTCCTATTTCTTGTATGAGTTTGTTGGTGGATTTCCTGCCTCGCTTTTTCTCATCCTTCTGGATTTTGTTTGGGTTTTTGGATTGACCGCCCTGGATTCCCATGCCTTTGCTAGCTCGGGCTGAGGACCCCATCGAGGAGTTGAGAAATACCTTGTGAACCTTCCAGAGCTGATCTCTGGGAATGGTGTAGAGTTTTTGTTGCCTGTAGGCGTGCTCCAGGTGCTCCAGATCTACTCCTGCTAGGTCCTGTTCTTCTAGTTCCATATCCGCTTCCCCTTCCTCCATCTCCTGTAGGTCTTGTTGATCTGTGACTGCCTCGGGTGGAGTGAGATCAGGGACCTTGATCAGGGAGGGTTGTCCCATTCCCTGGCCCGTGGGTGGGGGTTCAATGCCCGAAGGGATGACTTCCTGTTGAACATGGGTGACAGGCTCGCCTATTTGGTCTTGCAGTATTGCAAACTTGTTACTAGTTGAGGGGTCATTACTTACCTGAGCCGGTTGCCTCTTTGCTCCTTGATGCCTTTTACCCGCTGGTTGTACAAAGCCATCCTTATCCTTGCCGCCTGATGTGTTCCCTTCTTTTTGTACATTATTGAGTGGGCATTCCCGGAAGAGGTGACCGTGCTCATGGCACTTTCTGCATCGGAATGGGATGTGCTTGTAATCGATGGTCTGAGACCAGTCCTCATCATGATACTCCAATGTGATGGAGCTTGGAAGTGGCTTGGCTATGTTCATATACACACAGATGCGTACGTACGATGTATAGCGTCGCTGCTTAGTGGCTTCTGAGGACTTGACGTAGATGCCTATGGTATTGCCAATGCCGGCTAGGACCTCTTCTAGCCAGAACTCCTGGGGTAGAGAATATAGTCTGATCCAGACTGGTGCGTGGGCGAAGTCCTCCTTCTCAGGGCTGAAATTGTCAGTCCAGAATCTTAAAAAAAGTCCCGCCGAGTTGAAAAAATACGACCCCCCCTCGAAGACCCGATTCCGATCTTCCAGGTTATGGAAGATGATAGTGAAGAACCCTTTGGATCCCAGCTGCAAGTCGTAATGTCCTCTCGGTTTCCACCAATACTGTATCCATTTGATCAAGTCTTGCTCAGAAGGCCAAAGCCCTAGGAATTTGCCTACCAGGGCATAATCCCTCATGTACTGCTTCTGTTCTTCAATACGCGGTGTGCTGATGAGATATTTCGGGGCCTGGGGAGCTTGAGGAATGCACTTGCCCAACAACCAAGGCGTTGTCGCTGGGGGTTTTCCTTTCGCCGGATCTATCTCCATTTCTTGTTCTTTGAAGGAACCTTCCACCAGAAGCTTCTCACGCAGGTCTGGTGGCGTCTCAAAAGTTGGCCGCTTCGGCCCTGCAGATAATGCACCGTTTGCTATAACTAGACTATAGGAGGCGCCTGGCGATGCCCCCTCTTGGCGATCCATGGCCCCAGAGGCCGAGAGTCGTAGTTTCCAGGTAGGGTTTGCGTGAAGGGCGGAACCCTAGTTGCAGAGCCTCATGTGCTATTTAGAAAGCAACGTGTATTACTCTACACTATTTTGTTGTTGAAGAGTGGTAGTTATCCTAGACTACCCAATGATGTTTCGATGACAAATTTTTCATATGATATCATATTTGAGTGATTCAAAATACATTAGGAAGTAAATTTATAGGGAAATATTTATTAGAAATGGGTTTTGAAAATGTGTATTTTTGGTATGTTAAATCTGTTAAGAGACAACTTGCATGTTAGAGTTGTTTATAGTTTCCTTCTTGGACCAACAATTATGTTTTTGGGCATAGCTATTTACTTTGATGTTGTATTGATGCGATTCCAATGAGAGATTTATCCAGGAGGATCTCCACACAGGGAATTATTACTATGCACACCATGGAGAAGATCATTAAAATGTTGACTAATGATAGGTGACAAAGAATGATTAATTTTCATTTAAATTGTAAAAATGATTAATACATTAAATGAGTGTGATAAGCTCATGTATTATTCATTCAAATTGGAAAAATGTTGGATACTTGAAGTGAGTGGAAATTACTCATTTATTTTTCATTTAATTTGTAAAAAGAGAATTTAGTTTTGTGTGAGAATCCACCTCAAAAATTAGTTTCCTAGTTTCAAGGGGAGGTTAAGACTCTCATTATTTTGTTTGGGATTCTTCCTCATTATATCCCAAGTAGTTTCCTCATCTCAAGGGGAAGTTGAGAGTCTCATAGCTTGGTTGAGATGCTTTCACATTTTTGTCCTTTGAGTTGTTATTAGATCCTAAAATTGTGGATATTGTCTCCTTGAATTATGGAGCTAAGGAAACTATTTAAACTCCTTGTTGGGAGACATTTGGGGGAGCCCCTTTGAGGAGAAGAAACAAGAAATCATGCTTATAGTTTGTAAGCCCCTTCATAGGGAGAGTTCAGAAACTTCATTAGGATAATTGAGCCCTGCATTGGGAGAGCCTTTTAGACCCTTCATTGGGAGAAGATTGTAGCCCTTTCTGTAAAGGAGAATCAACCCTATTTGGGTGAAGCGATAACAAATGGTTCGTTGTTACAACGAGTCTAGAGACATAGCTAGTACAATTGGTGAATTTTGTTAACACATGGATGTCAAATTATATGTGTGAGTTTTGATTGCATTATCACTTGATTAAGTAGATATTTAATTACACATATGCACATAATTATGACAATTTTTCTCATGTTCACATGCAATTAATTGTCAATAAAAGTTACTCATCGTAGACTGTTTGTAGAGAAATATCTCACATAAATTCCTGAATCAGAGATGAAATCATATTCATAGAAATAGTTCCAATAGAAACGATTTTTAAATATACTTTGAATTGATATGCATAATATTCTCACAAGTGACATGTTGAGCTACTAATGAGTATATTGTTGTAATGGACTTGAGCCTTATGCTGAAATCTTCAAGAATATGAGAAATAAAATTTACCCTGAGTAACATCCTTGGAATGAGTGGAAGTACTTGGTAGGTTTCCTAGGGATATGGATTTCATAGTTTAAAAAATGTAAAATATGCTAAGAAACAATCAACATGCAAAATCGTAACAATGCATATTTTTGGTCAAATAGTCATTGTTTCATGCATAACTTCTTCATACAATGTTTAAATGAAGTGATTTTAATTGAATTAGAAACTATAATAAAAGGGTTATACTCCATATAAATAATTTTTAAAATTCTCTTAATCCCCCCCCCTCAAAATATTATTCTTCTTACTGTATTTGTTGCAAATTTGGCCTAATTTTTTCACAAAATTTTCAAAGTGTGGTTCATGACAACCTAAAGATCTCCATGGATTCATCATATTAGTATGGTAGAATAGGTTGTCTATTTTTTATTTGGATTGATGCATAATGGAAAACAAATTTCATGTATTATATTTCAAGGGGGTTGAATGATAATTCATTGGTTTACCAAAAAAACATAAAAATATCGAGGAGATTTAAGGATATACCTAGAGGTAATTGATGAGATTAGTGTGACCTCCTTTGCATATGATTTTTTTTTCGCATATCCTCTCCCCCAGTGGTGTTGGTGAGGTTTCCTCCTTTTCTTTTGGATTATTTACTACTCATCCTACATAAATTTTGAAAAATTGCATGCAAGCGATTTCTAGATTATTGATGCATGAATATAAAAATTACAAAATCTATGCAAAAACATGTTCAAGGTTGTATGTCAACTTCAACCATGACTAATACTACAATCTATAATCCTAATTTAGGAAATTTCATCCCATTATAGTTTCAACAAATCCCTAGAAATGGTGCAAAAAGTGATGGGCATGTTACATCTACATGAGGTACCCTACATTTTTCAATTGGCTACAGCATTGTAATCCCAAGGATGCAAGTTAAAGCCATGTAAACCATAGTGGATTATGATGTATTATGGACTCCCACACTTGGTTTGACCATGATCAGTCTCCTTAGTCACCATTTCAATGTATTTCGTCTTGTAATGGATTGGAGGCATTAGAGTGGATCTATTGTATACACCTGAGTTGTGTGGATCCATGAGTCTTATGTAGGGGTGATTGTAGTTTGTGGGGCCTAGTACCATCCATTTCATGCACACCAATGTCTTCCCACATGGTTAGTTCATATTGATTCTATATGAATCTCTTGGCCATGATGAATTATCATTCGTAGTTCATAACATAACAATATCACAAAGTGATCATCATCATGGATGTCAAGGTAGTTCACAGATCCCCATGCATTGGGTCCCTAGAGGAAAAAATTTACAACATGGACTCAAAATGATCGTAAATTTTTTACAAGTAAAACCCATATTTCACTTTTTGAATTGATGAAGTATTAAGGAAGAAATATCCTCTCAAAGGAAAGTTGCCCCTCTCTTCTAAATGGGACATTGAGCACATTTTCCAAGTCAAATGGTCAAATAAAGTGAACTTTGTGGTCTACTAGCCATTGGAGGAATTTTAGAAAGTCAATGATGCACTCTCTCTAAGAAAAAATGATTATTTGAGCCACTAAAATCCAAATCATCCCCAAGGGTCAAATCGTACCTCTCTTCACATGGATTGAATGGTCAAACTAGCCGTTGGTTAAGGATGGACAAAATGGACAAAAATATATTTGTTTTTCTCTTCTTCCAAGGGGAAATTGTTCCTAAGAGGGAACATTGGCCATTTCCAAGGTCAACATTCAACTCCTCAACCAAATCAGACCCTCTCCGAGACCACACAATTTATTCTTGGTGGATCGAGCTTGTCTTTGGGGACATTTTCAATTGTCAACAATTCTAAGATGGAGTTTATTCCTTTTTCTCATGGAGCTATGCAATAAAAAATTATTATTCTATGGGTTTAACCTCTAATCAATTGTGGATGAGAAAATGAAGACAATATTATTTTGTGGGGGAGGTAGAAACTAGTAGTTAAATATATTTCTATATAAGGCTAGCTCCTCCTCTCACTTTTGGTGGTTGGAAACTTTGTGAGATCATAATGCAATAAATTTGAACTCAAATTGCTTGTGTCATTATCGATTGTCTACTGTAATGCTTGTTTTTCTTGGCCAAGGATATTTTTAATTGTGATTTAACAATGGTTTTTCTCAGGATAATTGTGAGAGTTAATTAATAAATCCATTGAGGGGATTTTTCACGTGGAGGAAAGGAAATATTCGCCTCATCTCTTCATTTTCCTTGTGGGTGCCTAGTGAAATTAACCCAAGTTGTTGGACCAACTTCTTTGGAAGTAGCTTCAGTTGGTTATCACTTTGACCCAAGTTGATTGATTGGCTCGGAGACCATTTGTCAAGGATCTTTCCTAGAAAATCCAAATAGCAACCTATCTTTGTCAAATTTCTAGTACTTAGGGAGATAGTCGTTCGACTCCAAACTCAATCAACTAGAAATCCATCCAAGGCTGATCTTGAACTCACAAGGTAAAAGAGACATGTACAAGGTAAAAGAGGTAACATTTTCTATCAATTTATTCAACCAATTATTTCCAAAGTTTTAATTATTCATTTTATTCTAAAAAATACAAAAAAAAAAATCATACCCTAGCTTAGTTCTTCAATTTCATATCTTATAAGCTAGTCGATCTTGGGGATTTTTCTATTTGGGAATTTCCCTAACCCAAGATAAATTTACCCTTGAGTTTTTGGGCCTTATTGAACTTAAATCACAATGGTTTCTTGAAGAATAATGTGTAGATATTCTCTATTACAATGAAGAATACATTGAGATCTACACTTATCTTTACACAAGAATGGGGCACTATTCTAAGTATTTACCTCCCAAACCCTTCTGTAACTTTCCATATTTTATTCACAAGTTATGTATCTTATTTTTCTAGTTAATGTTGAAGAAAAATACATCCTAGAAAGTAATTGTTTTGGTTGTACCATATTTTGGGTTTTGACCCTAGGGGGATTTGAACCCCAATTCTATAGAGGTAATTTCCATCCATCTGGAAACTATTTTTTTTGCATATCTGAAGGATATGGGGAATATTATTTACTTATTCCTTGCTTCCCTATCATTTCCACACATATATCTATTGATCTAGTGTGATTATACACTTGTGGGGGGGCTTAAAAGATCAATTTCCTTGTTGGTTTTTGCATTTTTTTTCTCTATTTTGCAGGTCTGATATAACATGGAAAGAAGGAAACATCTCATTTACATCCACTCTTATATCCAAGGTACAAATAGTACAAATCATTCGTAAAGTGGTAAGAGTATTTAACACTTCCTTGTGCATTATCTTAGCTAATATTTTGGAAGATTGGGGTAATTTAGCTTGTTGTTTTGCTGATTCATTGTATGCATTATCTATTATTCCAACAATTGAAATAAATAATTAAC